>CAKNXH010059509.1:61594-94267 GCA_932178445.1 Andricus quercusramuli
AAAGTAATTCGGGGAATTTTATGTTTCTATAGGATAAGTTAATAATTAATTAATCAGCTCACAAAATTAAAAGCATCAAACAATTATTTTCATGGAAACATTGAAATAATTTTTACTCTATATTTTTTTTTTCAAACTTGAAATTTCATTTCTGAAAATTTGAATGATTAATAACTTTTATGGTAATTTTCACTGAAATTCTGCAGAACTAACACTGAATTCGATGCACTCCCATTTTACTCAATACAATGGAAACTTTTTGATTAAACTTTTTTTTCAATTCACTAGAAATCCTTAAGACCTTCATGAAAATCTCCTGAATTCGTTTAAATTCTTCCGAATTCACTACTTTTTTATTTACAGAATTCAATGCCATTTTAATGTTTAATTTTTTAATAGTTTTTTTAATAGTTTAATTTTTTTAAATTTCCTTTGAATTCTTTTGAATTCTTATGAATTTATCATGAATTCGTATTAATTCACCTGGGAGTCGTAGCCATTTCATTGAATTCTCTCGAATTGCTTTGAATTCTCTCGAATAGGATTTTTTTGTAATCCATTTAAATGTCTTTAAAATTCGCCCTGAGTTCTTATTGATGTATTCTGAATTCTTTTAAATTGTTTCAAATTTAAAATATAAGAAATTCTTTCTAGGTGTGAAAATGTCTCTCCTTTACTCAATTTTCGAATCACTATTCATTCGTTGAAATTTTTTGACCAATCAAATTCTTGATTTCATAACACAAAAAGAATTGGAGACTTATTTTTATTGAATCATTGAAATAATTTTTACTCCATATTTTTCTGAAATTTTGAATTATTAATAACCCTTCAAACTATTCCAGAGATAATTAAAATACATGTGCACATAATTTTGGAATGAGAATTCAGATACGTTTAAAGAAAAATTCACTATCATTTCTGACAATTTAATATATTAGTAACCTTCCATACTAATTTCAGAAAAAATAAAAACATATTCACATACAATTTTGAAAATTGAATGCAAACACTCGTTTCACATCAACTTCATTTCAAACATAATGTAATTGGTGGTATTTCAAATTTGAATAAACTTTTATTATGTAATTCAATATTGTGGTTAAAACTAATCAGCTGATAATCCAACAGTCATATGATAAAAACCCTCGAGTAATTATTTTCATTGAAACAATAGAATTATTTTTACTTCATTTTTTTTTAATTTCAACTTTCATTTCTGAATATGAAATTTAAGTTCAAACAGAATCAATAATTAATCAATCATTCAAAAACATGAAGAGCATTACACAAATATTTTCATTTAAATATTCAATTAATTTTAAATTCATATTTGTAAAATTTTCAATTGCATTACTTGAATTGAAATTATTAATAACCTTTTATACAAATTTTATGAAACATAAAAAAATATGTACATATAATTTTGTAAATTGAATTCAGACAATCATTTCAGACCATCGCAAGCATTTGAAAAAATTATATAATTACATAGCCTTGAAGTGAATAATCAATTTATGTTATCTAATTGAAATTAATCAAAATTCAATATTCATGTAATTCAATATTGTGACAAAAATTAATCAGCTAATTCCTAATTAATCAGTTCACAACATAAAAAGTATGAAAAAATTACTTTCACTGAAACTTTCGAATAATGTTTACTCTATATATATTTTTATTTAAATTTGCACTTTTCTTTTATTAAATTTAATTTATTAGTCATCTTTTAACTAATTTCAGGAAATGTGATTTTTAACAGAAACAGTTAATATTTAATTAATGAGTTCATAACATAGAGAGGGCATTTTATCATTATTTTCATTGAAATATTAGAATAACTTGTATTTATATATTTATCTGAAAATTTCAATCATTGATAACCTTTCGAAGTAATACCAGGAGCAATTGACATATATGAGCATATAATTTTGAAAATTGAATTCGGATACTCACTTCACAATATCACAAACGAATAGAAAAAATTATATAATTGTAATGGAGATACAATAATATCGGCCGAAATATAACGCGCATATTATGATAAAGAAGAACATCTGTCACTGGATTAGAAATGTAGAAAAATTACTGAAATACATTTTATTTGACGCCGTGTATTGAGAAAGTCAGTCATAACAACCAAAGATATAATATCTTTAATACAAACTTACATTGAAAGTATGATAAAAATAACAAATGAATGTTAATCATTTAGTTAAAACATCAAAAGCATATTTTTCTCTTAATACGAGTAATGAAAGATAATAATGTACCAACGTTTTTTTGAAATTTTATTCTAAAGAAACGAACCATACATTTTTCAGAGTATCATTAAATCATAGTTAATTAGTGCGAAATGCCAAAATACTTGATGAAGAATACCACGACAGCATATTTATTAATAAGAGACGAATTTATAACAGAATTTTTTTTACTTGCTATCAACCATTTATTTTAATGAGAAAAATCTATAAACTATAAAATAGCGTTTGAACGACAATATAAGAAGGTAGAAATATGAAGCAGAATACAAAAATTAATTTTGGAAGAATTTAACAAAAAATGTAGGGGCCACTAAAAATTATTTTTTTTAAATTGTTTATTTTATTTCAATTGCCGTTGTAAATAGATTATTTCACTTTAGAATATATCCATTATTTTATTTTTAGTGGAATATATCAACCAGATTTTTGGAAGAATAAAAAAAAATATTAAGGAGTAACTCTAGCACATTTTATAGCAAAAAATGTCTTCAAAGAAATTAAAATGAAATGAGAAATTTTTCGCAAAATGAGTATTTTTGAAGAGTGATTTACATGTATAACTGTGAAATTTCAAAGCATTTTCAAACAAAAATTATTAACAAGATTGTTAACAAGTTATGTTATTTTGCTTTCCACGTCGGAAATGGATTTTTTTTCAACAAAATATCATGAGATTTTAAGTAAATTTTTTTATTATTTCATTTTAATTTATCATAATTATTTTAATTTTGAATAAAGTTAGAAATATCAACTTCTAACTTACCTCTTACCTTACAATTGCTACAATACCAAAATTAAAAATAGTAATTTACGCAAATTGATATATTCAATAAAAAATTAATAGATTGCAAAAAATTTCTACAATTTTTCTTTTTTTTACATTAGATTATTTCATTATGTTTCACCTGAAATTGGTATAATTAGTAAAATAATAAAAATTACAATCTTGAGCAATTTCGAATGTTCATAGTGTTTTTCCTTAAAAATATAAATTTTTCTTAACAAATCATTATATTTGAAAGAAAATTCACATTTTTAAAACAATTTTAAGTTACATTGTCGTTGAACATGAAAAAATTTCATTTCCAGATAAAAATAATTATAATTTTAACATTAAGATCTACAATTTTTAACAATTTTGGATTATGTTAGTATTTTTCGCCGGAAATTTCTATATTTTATAAAAAAAAACTATATTTCAAAGAAGATTCAAAACTATTGTACCCATTTTAGATTATATGATCGTTTTACATCAAAATTGGTATTTTTAGTAAAAAAAATAATTATTTTCCGAAGAAAATAAAAAAAAATTGGTTGTACAATTGTAGGCTTGTTCTAGCGGTTTTCACCGAAAATTGGTATCCATTTTATCAACAAGAAGAATAAAATTTTAAAGAAGATTTACGATTCTAACTAATTTTTTGTTATGTTAGTGTTTTTTGTTGAAAAATTGTATTTTTAATTTTAAATAATCGTTAGTTTCCAGAGTAGATTTACAATTTCGAATAATTTTTTGTTATGTTATGTTACAGAATACTCCACTGGTTATTATTTTTTTTTTAATTTTCATAATAACTAACAAAACAAATTTTAATTCTTACATCTAGTGAAGAACTGACGCAAACCATTCGAATATGTTGTTAGTGTTTTTCCTCAAAAAAGAATATTTTTATTTCCCTAGAATTATTTTATTTCAGAGGAAATTGACAATTTCTGTACAATTTTACTACAAATTAGCGCTTCATACCAAAAATCGACATTTTTATTAAAAAATCGTTGAATGGCAAAAAAGACACATTTTCATCTGAAATCAGTCGTATAGATTTACAATTTTTTTCATTTATTTAAGAAATCTGTATTATCATTACAGAATAACAGAAATTTTTAACGTCTTTTCAGACTAGATCGAGATATAAATAAAAAATTATTTTCATTTTTTTTCTGAAAAAGATCTTCTCTTTTCGCTCCGCTGGGAATCGAACCTCAGAACTTCAGATTGCCGGTCGGGTGCTTTCCCATTAAGCTACTGGAGAGCTCGAGAGAAGAAACTTTTTTCAGAAAATACACGCCTTATTTTTCTAAATGATACAAGTTCAATTTTTCAAGGAATCTGTATCATCAGAGAAGAACAGAAATTTTTGTTGGAAAAAGTTTCATCTCTCGATCTCTCTAGTAGCTCACTGGGAAAGCATTCTAGCGACTATCGGAAGTTCTGAGGGTCGATTCCCAGCTGAGTGAAAAGAGATCTTTTTTTCAGAAAAAAACTAATTAAAATAATTTTTTATTTATTCTTATTTTTTTACCGGGAATCGGGTATTTTAAACAGAAATCAGATTTGAAAAACAAAATTTATAATTTTGGACAATTTTCATTTGTAGTTATGATATCAATTTTCATAAATTGTAAGAATTATTTTCCCTGCTTTTTTATTATTTTTGGAAATAGATACTGCAAAACACAAAAATTTTGTATCAATATCAATTTTATATTATAATTCAGAAATTGTGTAAGACAAAAAATAATCGCGCTTTTTTTAATTTGATCAAAATTCAGGGGACATTTTGACACCAAAAGAAACAATTTTTAGGAACCCATATTAGAAAAAAAAAGTTCGACCACCTTAATATCTATGATATTATAGTCTACGTTTCAAGAGTAGAGAAATCAGAGGGAAAAGTGATAAACTGACTAAATTTAGAAATGAAGATTATATTGATACAAGTGCACGTGTCAATTCCGCTAGTGGCCGCCTTTGATTTTAGTGATCATATATTTATGCTCTCGAGGAGTTTCAAGCACATAAAAGATATTTCAGTCAGATTGACGTAAAAAATGCTGTACCGAGTCTCATAAAATCAGAACTATCTTAACTTCTAGTCTTGTCCTTGAGCTAGTTTATCAAATTTTGGAATAAATGAAGTCGGAGAATTTCCCCAAAGGGTAAAGAGAAAGAGGCCAAGTAACTATTTTTATATTTAATATGAATACAAAAGAAAGCATCGACAATTGTAATTGGGTGATTGTGAATTCTCTTTTGTTAAAGCTCTTTGGGCTTTAACGAACACATTATCATTACCTATCTCGTGCTTCGCACTCGATGTATTTTTACTGTCTTTTTTTTATAAAAAAGTGCGCATACTATAAAAAAAATTTGTTCATTAATATTTTATTGCACCTTGTGTCGTTTTTCCAAAACCTTTTTCTTAATTTCTAATGTTATTTTTTACGATTGAAACAAAAAATACGTGTCCTATTAATAAATGATTAATAACAAATGTGTAGATATTTTTCGAATTAACAATTTTTGTATATTAATTTTTTTTATAATGTTATTTTTTTCGAGTAAAAAGAAAACTGAGCCACCCATAACAAAAAATCACAAATTTGTGTTTTTGTTTGGTTACCAACTCTTGTCTATTCATTTTTTCGTAGCTTGTGTCGTTTGTCCAAAAATTTAATTTTTCTTTGTTCTATGAAAAAATGATTAATAACAAATTTGTAGATATTTTTCGGTTGAACATTTTTTTCGTATTTTGTATAGTTTGACCACAAAATAGAATTTTGTATTTCTCATTATTTTTGTTTTGGTTGAAACCAAAGACGTTGGTCAAGAAATTTTAATTAGAAATTTCTAAAATTGTACTATTCAGAAAAAAAAATTGCATCATTTTCTATTATACACATTATATATTGAAGATTCTTCAATTGCAAATATTCAAAAATAATTTTGAATTCTATTTTTTCAAAATTCAAGAATTTTCAGTTGTAACTCTCCCAAATGGTAAAAGTTTGAATTGTGAATTTTAACAATTAAATATCTTAAAATGGTAAAAATTTGCAATGAAGAATTTTTACTTATACATTTTTAAAATTGAAAAACTTTCAATTGCAATAATTGAAATTGAAGAACTTTCCATTGTGAATCTTCAAAATTGCCCAACTTTAAATTTTGAAAACTTAAAATTATAGAGTTTTCATTTTGGAAAATTTACAATTAATACATAATTGAAATTAGATAATTTTGAATTTCGCAATTCAAAAATTATAGAATTTTAAATTGTAAATCTTGAAAATTGAACAGTTTTTATTTTTGAAAATTTTCAATCAAAATTATGCAAGTTTTAGGTTTTGCAGTTGAAAATCTGTAATTTTTAGGTTTTAAATTCGAAATTCCTTCAATTGGAAAAATTTAGAATTGGAAACTCTCGACTTTTTAATCCTCAAAATCATCCAAATATATTTAAAATATTTCATTCATACATAATTGAAACTTAAAAATTTTCAATTGTAATAATTTAAAATTCTAGAACATTAAATGATAAATCTTGAAAATTGAGAGGTTTTTAATTTGAACAATTTACGATTGAAAATTATGGAAGATTGAAGTTTTAGATATTGAAATTTTGTATTTTTAACGCTTCATATTCAAAATTTATTAAATTTGAAAGATTTAGAATTGAAAAGTTGAAATTCCTTCAATTTTAAAATTTTAGAATTGAAAACTCTTGACTCTTAATCTTCAAAATTATCCAAATTGAAAATTTTTTATTTAAACATAATTGAAATTAGAGAATTTTCAATTGTCATAATTCCAAAACTATAGAATTTTAAATATTAAAAATTATATAGTTGTTATTTTTGACAATTTACGATTGAAAATTATGCAAGATTGTAGTTTTACATCTGAAAATTCTGTGAGTTTAATGTTTTATATTCAAAATTTTTTAAATTTGGAAGATTAAAAATTGAAAACTTGAGTTTTGATTTCCAAAATCACCAAAATCATCCAAATTTAAGAATGTTTATTCATGCATAATTGAAATTGAAGAATTTTCAATTGTAATAATTCAGAATTGTAAATCTTAAAGAATAAATAATAATTATTCTTTAAAAATTTACAATTAAAATTATGCAAGTTTCAGGTTTTACAGTTAAAAAATATCTAATTTTGATGTTTAACATTCGAAATGCCTTCAATTTGGAAGATTTAAAATTGAAAACTCTTGACTTATAATCTTTAAAATTGTCCAAATTGAAGAATTTTTATTTATACATAATTTAAATTAAAGAATTTTGAATTATAATAATTCAAAATTATATAATTTAAAATTTTGAATATTAAAAATTTTTTCGTATTAATTTTTTCGAGTAAAACGAAAACTAAGCCTCCCATAAAAAAAAATAATTACAAATTATTTTAGTTTCACATCTGAAAATTCTGTGAGATTAAGGCTTTATATTCAAAATTTCTTAAATTTGGAAGATTACAAATTGAAAACTTGACTTTTGATTTCCAAAATCACCAAAATCATCCAAATTTAAGAATTTTTATTTATGCATAATTGAAATTGAAGAATTTTCAATTGTAATAATCCAGAATTGTAAATCTTAAAGAATAAACCGTTTTCATTCATTGAAAATTTACAATAAAAATCATGCAAGTTTTAAGTTTTACAGTTAAAAAATATCTAATTTTGATATTTTACATTCGATATTCCTTCAATTTAGAAGATTTCGTATTGGAAACTTTTGACTTTAAATGTTGAAAATTATCCAAATTTAAAAATTTTTATTTATACATATATTAAACTAAAGAATTTTTAATTATAATAATTCAAAATTGTAGAAATTTAAATTTTCAATCTTACCAAAATCATCAAAGTCACCCAAAGTTACGAATTTTTATTGATACATAATTTAAATTGAAGAATTTTCAATTGTGATGATTCAAAATTGTAGAACGTTAAATTTCAAATCTTGAATAATAAATAGTATCTATTTTTGATAATTTGCATTCACAATTATGTAAGTTTTAAGTTTTACAGTTAAAAAATATCTCATTTTTATATTTTACATTCTAAATTCTTTCAATTTGGAACATTTCTGATTGGAAATTTTTGACTTTTAATGTTGAAAATTATCAAAATTTAAGAATTTTTATTTATACATAATTTAAAGTAAAGAATTTTTAATTATAATAATTCAAAATTGTAGAACTTTCAATTCGAAATCTTCAAAATTGAAGAGTTTTCAATTTTGACAATTTACAATTATGTTTTGAAGATTTAGAATTGAAAAGTTGACTTTTGATTACCAAAATCACCAATTTTTTGTATGTATACATACTTTGAATTGAAGCATTTTCAATTACAATAATTTATTATTGTAGAAATTTGAATTGTAAATCTTCAAAATTGAAGTTTTTTATTTTTACAATTTACTATTAAAAAATATGCAAGATTTAACTTTTACAGCTCAAAATTCTCTGATTATGATGCTTTATATTCAAAATTTCTCAAATTTGGAAGACTCAGAATTGAAAACTTGACTTTTGAGTTCCAAAATCACAAAAATAATCCAAATTCAAGAATTTTTATTTATACTTTTTTAAATTTTGAGAGTTGTCAATTGTAAATCTGTTGATTTGAAGAATTTTAATTTATACATTTTTAAAATATAAGAGTTTCCATTTATAAATCTTCAAAATCGAACTACTTCAAAATAGACAAAAACATTCAAAATCACATCATTTTTGAATATAAACAATACAAATTGAAGCATCTCCAATTACAAATCTTCAAAATAGACCTATTTAAAAAAGATGTTAAAAGTTTTATGATTCTAAATTATAAGAATTCAAAACTAAACAAGTTGGCAAATTTTCAATTGTAACCATCTACAAAATGGATCAGTAGCAATAAAAGTCATCAGTATGACTCGGAATTAGAGACACATCAACTTTTTAATTTTTTTCTTTGCTTATGATTTCTGCTAGGATTAAATCTTTTGTTCAAATAAAAGTCATAGAGGCAAAAGGCGATTAAAATTATAATAAAAATTAAATTAAAATTAAATTAAAATGTACAATTCCAATTTAATTTAAATTATAGATTTATATATAATATTTATCTAAATATATTATAATTTATATTTTATAATATTTTAATTAAACCATATATTTCAATTTGATAATTAGGGATTGAAACTAAGAAACTATAATAAAAGTAAAATCGTTAAATAAGAAATTAAATTGAAAGAATAAATAAGAAATGCTAGTTGTATTATTTGCATAATAGATCCTTCTTTAAGTAAAAGTGAAATTTAAAGACTATTTTCGTTTCCTTTTATTGGTGAACAATCTGAGTTTCCATTGCAATGGAAAGCAATAAACGATCCTTAAGTCCCCTGGGATCGTTAAAATTCGCATAAAGAGTGCACTATTTGCGCAGTAAATAATCTTGGTGGGTCTAAAGTGCAGCTTCCTTGGGTAAAGTATTCGAAACCAATCCGTCATATCGAAAACTTCGGTATGCATAAAGTTCAGTGTGTAAAATAACTATCAGATTCAAGTGGATCGAGTAAACTTTACAAACTACCTTCCTCTAAAACAAATCTTCCAAGTTTGAATATTTCCATTCGTTTACTTTCATCAATCAATGAAGTATTTTTTTATAAGTTCTAAGTTTGATGAGTGACCTACCATAAAGAAGAATATATATATATATATATACACACACACATATGTATTAAATATCTACAAAATTTGTATGAATCAACCATATGTATTGCTATATGCTTGGAAACATATATATGTTTCCAACATATATATGTATTATGTATTATGTATTATAGAATTGTGGTCGGAACACACTTTACAATAAATGTGGTGAAAACATCTCTTCATAGGAAAAGTCGCTAAATTACTTTTAAGGATTGCTTTAAAATCCCTTAAGGTGCTTCAAATAAGTCGGATTTTAGAGTAATACAAAATACGGCTACAAGGATGAATTGTTTGATGTAATATTTCTACCGCATAATCTAAAAGCGTATACCTGTACATGACTAGAGCCCTTTTTTCGAAAAATGACTTTGTTTTTTTTCGTAACTGAAAATATGCTGAACTTTATGTGCCTGGAAATGGGCAACGCGGAACCGAGAGTGTACTCATGATGAATCAGAAATGGGCGCTCATCTTTTCAGAGTGTGTTTCAATTAACAAAAAACAGCAACAACAAGACCAATTTTCTAAAAATGGCTTTAGTAATGCACACACGGAGAGACTTTTGGTATTAATATTTCTTTTATCGCATATTCATAATTAAAATAAAACATACGAATTTAGGGATAATTGAGGTACGGTTAGAAAATTTCTAATAGTGACTATGAAAATGCAGACTAATATTTCTGATTGGAATAAATCGTAAGAATATTAGACTCTTACATACAAAAAATTACAGTTTTTCTAAGTCGCTGTATTAAATTTTGTAATGGTTTCGAATAACGAAAATTGGTATAGTGCTTCGAAATCTTTCTAAACCACTATACGAAAAATGGGGGTCACGTCATCTTGTATTTCACCCTGGAGCATGCGAAAAAAAAGACGGGTGGAAGTGTATGAACATACACTATTACATGGGCTACACATACTTCTTAATATATATATATATATATATATATATATTTGTGTATGCTTTGACGTCGCTCGTTAGCGACAGTGTGGTTTGCTTACGAATCCTACATTAAGCACCTGTACGCATACATAAACCTATCTTACATCTATAAATCGCACGCATTACGCTGAGACTTATGATTCTTTCTGCCCTTATATACTAACCAGTGAAACGTGTCGCTACTTGTGAGAAACTAATAGTGCTGGATCAAAAATTTCAGGTGCCCCGGACTTCATTATATATTTATATTGATCATTTATATGCATATAAACTATGATTAAATAGATAAACTATCAGCGCGACGATCATTTGCAAAAAATTTGGTTTCACAAACTTAAGAACTGAATTGAAAGATTGCTTGAGAATTATTTAAAATTTTCAAACAGAAAATTAGAAGCAGAGTAATAAGGAAGTCAATTTATGCAGCGACTTATCAATTTCGCATACCTATAATTACAGCAAGTGACAGAATTAATTAAAAAATGTTTCTTTTTAAATGAACCGACAGTTTTGCAGTTTTAGTTTTTTTTTCTGAAAATTTAAAAGTAATTATCAGCTCATTCGAGACAGTAGGACAGAAGTTTATAATATTAATCAGTATATTTTGTGAGTATTTCATATGTTGAAACATATCAATATACAAATATTACAACATATTATCTTTAGAATTATCCCAGGGCGTCTACTCAAATTCGGTAAAAAATTTTTCTGACAATCCTAGTTTTTCCCAGGTATCTGAATAAATTAAGCGTGGTCCAAAAAAGGCTTTCTCCCCCCCCCCCCCCAAATAGCTGCCCTAAAAATGGTTCCTTTTGGTGTAAAAATGTCCCCTGAATATTGGCATTATTAAAAAAATATATATCCAGGGATTTCTCGAATCTATTTTTGCACTAAATTGATTTTTTAATTGCCACTATGAATGGATTATTTTATTTCGGCACATATGCATTTTCTCCTTCAGTATTATAAATTAAAAAATCCATTAACTTCTGCCAATATTCAGGGGACATTTTTACAAGAAAAGGAACAAATTTTTAGGGGATCGAGCCATTTTCAGAGAACAAATAAGGATGTTTTCTATACCAATATAATAAGTATACAACAATTACGCGAGTTAATTACTAATAATTTTTTCCTCTGTCCTTATAAATGAATAAATATTTATATATAATCATATATAGGAGATGTACAATTTTTATATATAAACTCAAACAATGATGTTCCTTAGTTTATGAAAGTAACTTTATCAAAGGATAAGAAATTTCTTAATGGTACAAGCTTTTAGAAAAATTATAATTAGGTACTACTAAAAAAAAATCCAACTTTTAATGAAAATTGCCGTTGACATATTGGACTGTAACCCTCTTTAATTTAAGAAAAAAGTTTGATTTTTACTTTTTTTTTGAATATTAAGTTCAGTTGTTAACTGTTTGAATTACTGCATCATTCAGTTTATAACGCCTAATTCTAAAATCTTTTACTTTACAATTTTTTCATTTTATGTCTTAATTTTTAAACGTAAATTTTTAATTGAAAGAAGTTCGAGTGCTAAAAATTGTACAATAATTATTTCACAATACGATTCTAAGTCTGTTCAAAATTAAACAATTCAGAAATTTTAACGTTGAAAAATCAACTTTTTTATACGAAAGCCATAACAATTAGGCAAATTGAAATGTCTGATTGAAACGTTATGAATTATTTTCAATGTGAAAACTTAAAATTAATATATATTCATAATTACACACATTTATTCAATTTAGAATCCTATCGAAATATTGTCTCAGTCTAAATTATTCAATTCTTAACCCATTCAGTTAGACATTTTTTAATCACAAAAATTTCAAAATGAGCAATTATAAATCAAATATTCAAAACGAAACAATTTGAAACTGAATTTTTTGAAACAGGAAATTCCAAATTCTAAATCCTATTCAAGTATTGTTTCAATCTGAAATATTACATTTTTAACCATTCAATTTGAATTTTTACAAAATAAGGATGTCATTCTTTTAAATATTTAGTGACATTTCACTTTGTTGCTTAAATCAAAGCCTAAAAACAAAACAATTTTGTACTGAACTATTTAACATAGAAAGCCTTGAATAGTTAATATTTCACATAGCATAAATAAAATTATAGAGCATAAATAACAATTGAACGATTATCAATCTGGAAGAAAAATTGAGTCAGTTCAAGAGATTTACAAGTTTTGAGAAAACTCAAACCTAATATGAGACTGGGAAATATCTTGAAAAATAAAAAACTATAAATTGAGATTTCTGAAGATTTTGAAATGAAATTTTGAAGCTTTTCAAGGGCCTTTAAAGGTTTAAAAAAAATAAAAAAATTCTTATGTTTGCTGCGAAAATTTAAAATAATTTTTTATTTAAAAAAATTGATTTGAAGAGAATATTTAAAAAGAGTTAAAACAAACTTTTCTGATTAATAAATGAAAATTGAACAATTATGAATTTCGAAAATAATTGTTCGATTATTTTTCACATTATTAATTGTTCAATTTTCATCTATTAATCCAAAAAGTTTGTTTTAAATCTTTTTAAATATTATCTGAAAATTAATTCTTCAAAATAAAAAAATTATTAAAAATTTTTCCAGCAAAATTCAGAATTTATTTTCATTTTTTCAAAACCATTAAAGATCCTTGGTAAGCTTCAAAATTTCATTTCGAAACCTTCATTTGTAAAATTCATTTAAAAATAATATTCAATAATATTTCCAAAATAGTAAAAAAAGAATCTGGATGATTTTAAGGTAGTTTTTTTTTTACTTTTGCAGAATATTTGAAAAATTGTAGCAAAAATTCGATTTCCAAGTTAATAATATTATTATCAGATTCCTGGAGATTTTTAAAATTATTTTTCTTAACAGATTTTCAAGAGAATATTTGAAGATACTTGAAAACTAATGTATAAATTATGGCGCTAGCCTAAAATTGCTTTAAATGATATGATTTTGAAAATTTATAAATTAAAAGTATGGAATTTAAGAATTTTGCAGTTTAACTGCTTTTAATTAAAAAATTTTCATTTGAAAAGTGTTAAAAGCTTCCATTTTGTACGCGTAAATTATTGAAAGTTTGAATAAACTGTTTTCTAAGCTTTAATTTCAAAAGTTTACATTCAAAAGTATGTTGAGTATCTTAATTTGCGGTTCAGTTTTTATAACTTTAAGTGAGAAATTTTTTATTTTGAAGAGTTCAAACCTTTTAATTAATTCAGTCAAGAATTTGTATCTTTTTCGACCTACGATGACAAATATAGAGAATTAATTACATAATTTACAATTACAATTAAAATTTTACAATTAAATAATTTTAAATGGAATATATGGTGTCCAATCGATTGGTATATATTTGGAAAAAAACTTCAAAGGTAGGGTGTTTTGTTTTTTAATAACGATTAATTATTCATCATCGTCTTTCAATATTCCACCATTTGTTCAAAGATCTGAACATAAATGCTTTTTGTAAAAGCGATCATGTATACATGTTCGCATCTTAATTCAAAATTATCTCGTTGCGATATTCTAAATATTTGTCATCCTAGGTCGAAAAAGAGCAACTTTTTGGTTGAAAAAAAAGTAATTTGCTGTAGATTCTTGTAGTTTTAATTTTTGTGTGAATTCTTGTAGGAAATTACAACTACAATAATATAAAACAATTTACAGAAAAATACAAAAAAGTACAAAATTCGGCGACGGGAACAGTTAAGCTAAGAATTAGATATGTGTAACTTTGTGATTATTGTCGGCACACATTATGAATATAGAAGAAAATTGAATTTGAGAAAACAAATTGACTTCTTTCAAGTATTTCATTGTTTTTTCGACTTGTGTGGCTCGTCTTAATGTTTCTTGAAGAGATTTTTATATTCTCAATTTTACCAGGTAGCTCTGGATTTTCCGCACTCAATAATAATTTGACTTCACTGTAGATACAGTCGTTAACACGGAAAAGCGCGCGGAAAGTCGGTCAGTCACCGCTGAACGCGTTCAGTGATCCCCACTCAGTCGAGGCGAAAAGCCGCGTGAGCCGAAGCGGCCAATGGGATGGACCGTCGGTCCCCGCCGCGGAGCCTCCCACTACCATACAGCGCTCGCTGAGGTGGGAAGGACCCCATAAAAGCTGGCGCACGAGAGCACCGAGGTTGGTGTTGTCAAGGATAGTTTGATAGATAGTGTTCTCATTTTCTCAAGGCTATATTTGGTTTAAGCTGACGTGTCGTGCCCTAACACCTTTTCCTCTTTCTCACTTTTTGGATACATTATTTCCCATTGTGAGCACAGGTAGGTGGAAGTTTCTTTCGCTAAAGGCCAAGCGGCCTGAGCCAGAACATGGCAAATCAGACAGGGAATTCGGATCCCCCCGATAAAGACGCTTTTGGAAACAAAAACGGGTCTTTAAGCAACAGAGATGAGTGTGTGGATCTGGATTCTCAATTAGACCAGAACATTTTGAATAGCTCCCTGCAAAACCTCAGTCATGAGATCCAGCAATCTCAGTCTTCATCAAGTCAAAGAAATCCGCTAAATGACGCCGTCCCTAACCTATATTCGGTACGGCAAAGGCCTGGAAAGCGTGACTCCTCCCATCTGAAGGATTCTTCTATTATTGAGAAAGAAAAAATACGCCATACAGGTGATTCGAGGACTTTCAATTCCTTTGAACAGATGTCAAAGAATCGCTACTCTATCCACAACAAAGGTCCTTTTTTCTTAAATGTAGAACCAAAAAAGGATTGTGATCCAAAGCATGTTATGGTGGTTGGAAAAATCTTGCATACTTCCTTTCCCGGTGCCATTAAACATATTGAGAAATCAGGCTACTCAAGAATCCTAGTAGAATGTTACGATGCGAAATGTGCTAATAAGATTGTCGACAGTTCTCATCTCTTAGCTAAATTCAACCTGGCTGCTTTCATTCCTAATTATCGGTTAGCTCGTGAGGGTTTCGTGCGCGATGTTCCCTTGGAAATCTCTGAGGACGATATTGTTAGATATTCGGTAACAAGTTCTAAATGCTTCGTGCTTAATGCTCGTCGCTTTGTAAACAAAAATGATAAAGGAGATTTGGTCCAGACAAAAACAATGCAGATTAAATTCAAAGGTCAAGAGGTCCCGGATTTCATAGATATCTTTAATTTGAGAGTAAGAGTCGAACTGTACATTACTCAACCGAAAATCTGCTACCAATGCTCTAGGTTTGGCCATGTAGCTAAACAATGCAAAAATCCTCGCTGTAGATTTTGTGGTGCAGCTTCCCATGACACTGGAGTTCAGTGTCCTCAAGAAACATCTTACGTCTGTCTTAACTGCAAAGGCTCCCACTTACCCTCAGATAAGAAATGTTCAGTCTACATAGATCAAATTTCGATAAGGAGAATTGCAGCGCTTAGGAACATTCCTATTAATAACGCCTCACGTCTTTACCATCAGGAAAAGAAATGTGCTCAATCTAACAATTCCACCTTTGATGTAGATTCTTTGATTGAAGTACCATCCACATCTGCTTCGGTTCCTTTACAGGTACCTAACTTCAACTACTCCAACTTTCCTAACTTTGGAGACGTCGACTTGGATTCTGCTATGGGTAATCCAAGTTCAAGCTTACAGCAACCTTTCGCAGCTGTCACAGCTTTCCCAAAACCAAAATTACACTTGCATTCTCAGAATAAACAGAATGTCCCTCATACATTGGACTCTCGTCAAAACCTTAATCACATTAGCAAAGGTGCTGCCCAGAATCGCTTGACCAAAACTTCGAACAACTCTAACATTATTGCAACAACTGATATCCCCTCTACACCAAACTATGTTAGGCCTTACCCTTCTACTCCATCTTCCCCCTTTAATTCCATTTCTCCTCAATTTGCTGAAAGTCTTGCACAAATGATGTCCTTTTTGACGCAACTTTATCATGAAATGGCTCCTTTGCTTGCCATGCTTAATAATTTTAATTCCATCTCCCCTCAACATCTCAATTCTACACCTTCCTCACAGACAGTTACTTCCAATATCTCTTCTTAATAAATGGTTACAGGAAATTCCTTAAATATTCTTCAATGGAATTGTCGGGGTATTTTCCCCAAAAAAGATTCGCTAGAAAAAATTGCAAACAAATTCGATATAATCCTCTTAAATGAGACCTGGCTTAAACCCCAGTCCAGATTTATTTTCAGGGGCTTCAATGTAGTAAGAAAAGATCGACCTGATCGAATGGGGGTGGTCTTTTAATTGCCATTAGAAATGACATTCCTTTCAGACAAACTGACTCAATTTATGGTAAAGACGACTCCCTTGATACCTTGGCAGTAGTCATACCAACTGATTTGGGACAACTACTGATTGTTAACGTTTATAAAAATCCTCGCACTTCGGCTAGAGTAATTAATTGGCAGACTTTCTTAGATTCTACCTCAAACTTTTCTTGTATCCTCATTGGAGGTAACTTGAATGCACATCACCCATCTTGGGGTTGTGAATCTTCTTGTCCATCAGGCAACTCAATTTTTAATGCATTATCTCATGCGAATCTATTCGTTATTAATAGTGGAGAATCGACTCTGTTTCTTCGTCCAGGACAGCCTAAATCAGCTACAGACTTAACAATGGTCTCTTCTAATTTAAAATTAATTTCTTCATGGTCAGTTCTTGAAGAGAAAATGGGTAACGATCACTTCCCATTAAAAATTGAGATTGGCATTCCATTTAAGTACCATCAATTTTTTTCACATAAATATAATCTAAAAAGATTTGATTGGAAAATTTTTAAATCCTATTTGTCTTCAGTTCATAAAGAAGAAAATCTTCCCAAACTCCAATCTCCATATGAGATTACCAATGCATATTATAATTCTGCAAACGATATTGATGAGGCCCTTCATTAGGCAGACCCAAAAATAGATAGGAAACCTTCTAGGAGGAAATTTTATCCGAGCTCCCCCCCTTGGTGGAACGACGAATGTGACAAGATTTCTCGCGTTAGGTTAGCCAAATATAAGCATTATGTGGCCTCTTCGAATTATGAAGAATTTATTGATCTACAAAAATATCAAGTTCTTAACTCAGCCACTCCGTTACACTTCTTAAGTCCTTATCCATTAAAGTATTTCCAACCGAAGATTGATTTAAACATAGGTTTAGCTATACAACTCAATAATTTCCCTGATATAATATTCCACAACTTTATTAACAGCAAGTTTTATGATTTCACCCATTTTTACACGGACGACTCAAAATTCCCAGAATCTTCAGTCGGGGTTTCTATATACTCCCCGCAGTTAAATATTGAAGTTAAATTAAGGATTTCCGAACATGCTTCTATCTATACTACGGAAGCGTTAGCTATTAGCGAAACTATTCAACTTATCTTGGATAATCACATTTCCAATTCAGTGATCTTTTCGGACTCAAAAAGCTTATTACAAGCTTGTAAATATTTTAATGCCTCTTCCTGTACATCATATCTCATTTATAAGATTCGAAACCTCCTTTATACAGCTACAGAAAATAATCTAAATATTGCCTTAGTGTGGATCCCTGGTCATAAGGGTATTTCGGGTAATGAAAATGCGGACAAATTAGCTAAAATAGCTACCACAGAAGGAACATTTCAAGATCTTAAACTTCCACACACTGATATTTGGGCAACAATCCTTCCTCTGCATTTGAACTCTGCTCTGGAGATATGGAGTAGAGCTTCAGAATCATCAGGAATTGGTCAATATTGATTTCAGAACTTTTTTGATACATCTAAATTCAACAAACCATGGTTTCATAATAGTAAACTTGACAGGAAATTAATAGTCACTATTTCCAGACTACGTGCTAATCACTATAACCTAGCTGCTAGTCTAGCTAGGAAAAATTTCATCGATGGTGGCGAGTGCGCATCTTGCGGATTTCCTGACGAAGATATTAATCATGTTATATGCGCCTACCCTAGATATTCAGATTCCAGAAAGTTGCTTGAATCATCTCTTATAAAAAATAGAATTTTCCCACCGTTTAGCATTGAACCTTTCCTCTTCAATCCTACGCCATCTTCATTTTACTTCCTCCAATCTTGCTTATTATAACCTCTCTACTGTCCGTACCCATACGATTCCTAATAACAGTTTATAAACAAAAAACCTAACCTTGCGGCACATTATTATCCTTTGAGGCATATCAAACACTTAAAGCTTACTAATTGTCATAGCCATGGCCAAATAGGTCACGCTTTATTTGCATGGAGTAAACTATCTCCAGACCCAGGCTAATCGTTCCCATCCCCTCCATAGTGGAAGGCAGTGTGGGTAGTAAAGAAGAAGAAGGAGAAGACCAGCGCCGGGTTAACGGCTGCGAAGACCATCCAATTATTTGGAGTGTTACTGTGGCATCCACCAGTCTTCTGGTTGGCTCACATGCAAAAATTTATATCCACCAGTTTTCTGGCAGTTCCTCGTCCCCAACGGTTAGATCGCCTACATTTTTCTTCTTATTTCACAAGCTTCTAGAACGGATTGTTCCATTCGTAGAAATTTAATGAATAGATTGAACTTGTAGAGCTCAATAGTTACAATCTCGGTATAAGAGCGATTATCGTCTTATATTATGTAAAGTAAATAAAGAAATTTAAAAATACAAATTCATATACAAGTTTACGCATACAAGCTGTGTTCTCACTCCGCATTACCCTGCCTCCTCTAGCTGTGAAAAATGTCTATGGTAAGAACCCCCTCGAGGGGGCGTAATCGTTCCCGCCCCCGTGACTCATCCTCCGGTCACAAACCGGAGATTTTACTTTGATGTAAATGGATGTAAATTTATTTATATATGTAATGCGAGGATAATGACAATTCAAAAAACTGTTACATACTTGATCTTCTCTATTTAGGGTCTTCCATATTGGATTGTTAGGGTTGATTTTGGTGATGGGGAACTTTTCGTTTTTATTACATTCAAGAAGTGTTTTACAATGGTTCTGGTCTATCTGTTCAAATTAATTTTTGGCGTTTGACAAGGGTAGGAAAAGATTTGCTTCTTCGATTGGTAAAGGATTGATGGATTCCTGGATGAGAGGGGATCCACGTGGCAATAACATTTTTTTTTGTTGCATTCCGTGTAAATTTTGTGGATTGTCTAGATTCCTAGGTCTCGATAGTTTCTTTCTTGGATGTTTCGGATGCTACTGAGGGTCACTGAGAGTCGGTGAAAATTAGGGTAAAATTACAGTATCTTTCTCTCATTTTTTCAAAGAAGTCTGTCCATTGTGAGTTCAAGAGGTCTCCTATCTTGTACTGTGCAAGTCGAGCTCTTTTTCTAGTATTTTTATGCACTATGAGGAATCTGCACTAATTTGGTTAATCTAAATAGGGGGCATTTTAGTTTATGGTTCGTTCAAATAGTTCTCGAGGATTATTCCGATTGATTCGTAGACCGCTATCAATACTTCTTGGTTTAGAGTGAGTTCCAGTCTTCTGTTGCCTAAGGTAGGTTCCTCAATTTTGTTTGGAATACTATCGTTTGGGCTCGTGTTGGAAACTGCACGGTAGGTGGTTTCCTACTGCGGGTCAAAAATGAACCACGTGGTACTTCAAGGGGTACGGCGAACTTCAGTACTTCTAGAGTTAAACATTCAAAGATGGGAATCCACATTTCCTAAAAACCTAAATGAAGGGAGATTGTTGATTATAAAATTGGGATCGGAAATCAACTCAAAATGAACGTAAAAAACATATCCTAATATTACAAGGAATAACAGTCATTAGTTAGTTGTTTGTAAGCATAAAAATTATTTTTACAGAGGAAATTCATATGTATAGGTAAAAAATATTTTTATCTTCAGCTCCAATAAAATGTGAATATCTCAGAAGGACAAGTCTGACGTATACAAATTATCAGATAACGATTTTACGATTCATGTATCTATAATATGCCGCAATGAAGCACTAACATATTCAGCAGTCATATTGTTAATTAAGTTCTTCATGGATACATTTTTCCTGGAATTACAAAAGATGAGGATTGGTTGTATTCTTCTATCATCCTTGGTGGTTATCCTCTATTTTACTGGTGAATTTAATAATATAACATATCTATAATTGAAGGGTGGCAGTACATAACTTGATAACCAACAAAATCGGAATTTTTCAGGAAAGCGAAATAACATTCTGTAAAATTGAAATCACCATTTGAAGGTAAAACAAAAGTTTACTCCCGAGCTGAAGTTTTTACAAATTAGGCAAAAAAAGTGTGGTTAGTGAATACTGTCCAGTTTCGAGAAATAGAATGTGCAAGTTTATAATCTCAAAGTGACAAGAACCTAAAATTCGAAGAGGCTTGTGAATCATAATAAAAAGTGAAATTCCCAGTTGACACAAGAAATAAAAACTTGCTTCCGAGATATTTAGTTGCTAATTTACGAGAAATTATAAAAAGTTAACTAATTCCTAGTCAATCATTCAAGAATTTAAAGGTTCAAATTTCATGCATTTTCAAGATTGTCTTTGGATAGCGACTAAAGATACTGAGATACTTTTTGGTCCTTTAAAATAAGTATTTGATTGAAAAGGGTTAAAAAAAGGTAAGAGGTCAGGCAATTAAAAGAAAAGATGAGAGACAAGTACAGAGAGTCAGTTATCTGAATTTAAATTACCAATCTTTTTATTACTATATTAAAAATAATCTTTCAAAAAAATCCATTGAGCACAACATGTATTTGATTTTTCAAGAATTTTTTATGCAAAAGCCCATTTTTGGAAAAAATGTTGATTACCTAGTTCTGTACTGCAACTCTTCAATTCTGAATACAATTTTTTAGGCTATACGCACATTTACGTATTTTATCAAAAAATGTCGTCATTTGAGTTGAAAAATGCAAAAAAAACTATAAATTTTCATATTTGTTTGATTTCTCTATTATTCATTGAGATTTTCTCAAAAATGAATAGAATCAGTCAATTTACTCAGGATGAATGGAATTTTCTGAAAAACAGGCACCCACTGCATTTTCGGTGTTTGAATGCATTTACATATTGATTTCGTAGTTATGTACAATTAACAATTAATCCAATAACAATATTTGTTGAAAGATAATCTATTCGATTATAAATTATTATTAAATTATCGAATTATCATATTATTAGTTGATCATAAATGATTATTTATTATTGAATATTAAATTATCATTATATATGCATTGTCAGTTTTAAAAGCTTTACTTGGAAAGCAGAAGTCTGTGCTTCAAAGTGTAAGGTTTTTCCAGCAAAATTATCATTTTGGAATATTGCATTAAATTCATTGCCAAATCTAATGAACTTCACCTTTAAAATTGTACGATTCATAAGATCAAGAGCAAATACTTATACTCTTTGAACTAGGCGGGCGATTATGTAACTTTTTCTATTTCACTTCTACTACCATTTTTTTGATATTCACGTCGGTTATTGAAAAAGTTACATAATCAACCTCTGGATCAGGATTACGAATAAAAATTACGTAAGTACTTTGTAACCATGAAAAATTTTTAGTTGTCGCTTGAGAAGTTTTTGCAAAGATAAAATATGAATGTCGATTTCGTTCATTTGTTATCAGATGTCAAGCCAGATGCTAAATATAACTCTTTGCACCCAGCTTCTTTTCGAACGTTGAATATTTAATGTTCCGGAAGATAGAACCGCAAACTTTTTTTTTCAAAAAAATGAAAGTTTTGCTAAATTGTGCAAGGCCGGCGGACATTTTTTGTCATATTAAAACCCGCAATTTCAAATCTAAAAAAACGTATAGCATAGAAAAACAACAACTGTTTGTCTTAAAGAATTTTTTTAGGGGGGAATAATATTACTTTTGTCAAGCACAATCTTTCGTTTCGTGCTAGTAACTAGTTTTAGATCTGGCAAACAAAAAAGTTTCCCACAAATTGTGCCCGTGGTTTTCGGGTTATGAAAAAACCGTTCTCTACATAAATCAGCAAAAGTCTAGCACCATTTGACACATCTTCAATTTGTTTCAAAAAGTAAGTTACTTGCTTCTTATGAAAAAACAGGGAAGCATTAGTCTAAATTATTTTATTCCAATACAGCAACAATGCGTAAACTATAAAATAGGGATATCACAGATTTTACCAATTTTTATTATCAATTTTCTAGAATTAGCGACGATTTGGATGCAAGATTTTTCAAATTTTTAAACTATTGCACTTCGAATGTCGTAGATTTAATTTCTACACAGATATTCGTCTTTAAAACGAAGGATGTGTTTTAAAATGGTCAACACAATTGTGCCAGAGTCCGTATAGTAATGACAACCGCATAAATTGGTCCGCATGAGAAAATTAGATTGCTTGAAAGCAAAACCTTTACAAATCGTTACAGCTAACCCTACATGATTGAAAAGCTTCACTGTATGGTAATTTTAACAATCTAAAAAAAATATTCAAGTGTATCAAAAATATTTTCTAAAAATCTTGGTAACACGAAAATATTATTGAACTAAAGAGCGAGAACTCTTGTACACATCCTGCGAAGCCTCAATTTTCTTATTATTTTAACTCTCTACTGTTTTCTATATGCGACTACAGGTATCGCTTCATGTGAGAAATGACAATTCCAGACACTTCGGCGCTGCATACTTCCGGTTACACAAGGAAAATTTAATCATCTGTTTCTTGTTGCAGAGTTGAGTTTACAGTTTGACTGTTTACCTAATGGCGCCCCTATTCCGTATGCATCACGTTCCGGACCTTCTTCTCCTCCTGACAGACATAATTCTCCTGCAAGGGCTCTTCCTCCTGCCGAGCCTCGAAGCTCTCTTCATGGCAGATCCAGATCTCCTCCTGCCGAGCCTCAGAGCTCTTTCCGTGCCAGAGCCAGGGCCTCTCCTGCCAGACATTCTTCTCCACGCATTCTTGGATATACAGCTGAACAACTTAAATTTGTTCGGTTCATTCCCAAGACGAATCCAAATCGGCTATTCGAAATTCGTAGATACACTTTTCCTCAAGATAAACCGATTAATTTGAGGGGAAACCATAAGATCCTTCTGCCCATGCCAACTGAGGAACAAATTGTATTATCAACGTCTGACGGTGACATCTTTGCAATAGTGGAAAGTGTGAAGTTTAGTAAAATACTTCGTGGAATATATATAACAAAAAATTACGTTCAAAAACGTGCAAAAATAAACATGGACAGCGGGAAGATTGAAGAAATGAGCCCAGAAGAAATAAAGGAAACTCCATTAGGCACCCATTCACCAATCTCACAGACACTTATCCCGAAAGTTATACCTACTACTGGTTCAATTTGAAAAACATGTGAACTTAAAATATAAAATTTGTTGTATGTAACAAGTGAGTGATAATCCTTTTCTTAAGAAGTTGTAGTCACCGAATTTTGCATACATTTTTGTCAGAAACCGGATTGGTTGCGACATTGCGTGAATATGACTTTTAGTAGCTGTATCCAGTTTATGTATTACTTTATTACTGATCAGAATAAATACAAGACTGCCCAGCTAATACATTCTGTTAGCAGCATGAAGTTGGTTCGTAGTGATTCTTTTGTTTTTTCATTATTTTATTTTGAGATTGGTGTTTTATCAGAAAGTGACAGTTTATTTCATGTTGACATTTCAATAATAACACGGGTCGACAAAATTCAAACCCAAAGACTGGACCATGTGAACCCGAAAGATTTTGGTATCCCAAAACAATTTTTTTCTAAAAACTGCTAACGCCATCGTTCAGTAATCCTTTTTATCTTCTATTGACAATTTTGATCACCTCGAACTGATTTTTGTCTCCTAGATATCACACATTAACCATTCAGTTTCTCTTCCCCGTGCATTGTGCCACAATGCATTGTGGAACTGAAATGATTGATTTGTGATATCTCGGAGAAAAAAAAATTGGTTCGAGATTGTCAATAATGGAAATGGAAGATGAAAAGGAGGACTAAGCGATGGCGTTAGCAGTTTTTAGAGAAAGAAATTGCTGAGCGTGTTGTATTACCTCAAATATGGTTGAAAATAGCCATTTTTGCACTTTCAGGTTAGGATATCTCAGAAACCTGACGTAAAGGAGAAATTTGGATAACGGGTTCGGTTTTAGGATGCCAAAATCCTTCGGGGTCACATAGTCCGGTCCTTGGGTACAAAAATGATGTCATTTCTGTCGGTCTGTGTAATTCGAAAATAATAACCTACATTGTTAAAAATGTTTGGGATAGACAACTAAGGAAAAATAGCATTACCGTCATTGAAGGGTGAAATTTCAATAGTCGTATTGCAATTTCAAAGAATACGCGCCGTTTAACAACGGAAATTCTAGTTGGAAATTCCGTTGAATTTTCGTGACAATTCCACTGAATTTCCGTCTGCAAATTTCAGCCAGTAATGGACTCAGGAAGTTTCTAGCAAACACTTTATTACCAGTACCTTTATCCCTTGTTGATTCCGGGAGGTCTTTTTTGAAAAACCTGGGAGGATGGAAAGCCAAATTGGATTGGTATTTTATCCATTTTTCCTGTTGATGTTATTAGGGTGTTTTAAGATTTCGATTGCTTTTCTATGTTTTTTTGAACAAATATTGTACGTTTTTCAGAATTGACTTTACGAATATGATGCTCAGCTAAGGCTGATTGCGTGAAATGTTTTAGCCTGAATCATGTTCCTTTATACGTTGGCTCCCAGCCCTCCCGGTTTCTCCAATATAGACTTTACCAATATGAGATGCTATGTCCTGTTCTGATATAATGCTCAGCTACTGCTGATTGCATGAAATGTTCTAGCCTGACTTTACTCTCATGTTCTTTTACATGTTGGCTCACAGCCCTCCCGGATTCTCCAACATAGACTATAATAATGAAATAATATATACTACAAAATAATATAGTATACAAAATATATACTGTAATAATGAATCATTGCGAAAGCATTAAATCTACTTTTAAAGAACTCTACAGGGAGAGTTTTCTTACTGAAACTAACACTTTCAGTAAGCTCAGGTTTTCTCAAACTAAGCTACTAACATCTTTAGTTTTCTTAAAACGGTGAAGCGACAATAAAATCGTTCCAAAATTCTTACAGTTGAAAACCCATTTGGGAACATCTAAATCCAAACAAATTCTATATAAAACAAGTTTGCTTCTCTTGAAAGAGAGAATACAACGTACTAAATTTGCCTTGCACACTACCTCCAAGAAACTATTAAAACTTCACCTTATTCTATCGAACACTCTCAGATTTGGCATACGGCGTAGAACGGCCAACATCATACGCCAAGCCCAACTTCCCTCCTCAAGCTTAACAAAACGAGAATGAACAGCAATTAAAGAACTCAATCAGAATGAAGACATCATAATATTACCCGCAGAAAAAGGCAACACAACAGTCACAATGAATAACGAAGAATGTAACAACAAAATCATGGACCTTCTAACTGACGATACATATAAAAAACTTGAAAAAGATCCCACAAGAACAATAATCAGCAAAACAAAAACCCTCCTAAAGCACTCAAAACTTGACAGCGGAACAATATTTAAATTATTACCTACTAATTTCATCCCTCCAAAATTTTACGGGCTCTCAAAACTCCACAAAAACAACTTTCTTCTCAAACCGATAATCAGCGCAACAAACTCACCAACTTACAGCCTAGCTCGATTTCTCGCCAAAAAACTAAATCCTTTTACAGGAAATTCTATCACACACGTACAAAACTCTTTTGAATTCATCAGAAAGATACAACAGATTCACATTCAACCCCAAGACATCCTAGTACTCGTAAGTTTCAACGAAGTATCTCTCTTTACGAAAGTACCAATCTCTGATGCAATCGATATTATTAAATCCTTTGCAAACTTCCCCTCCAATCTCACACCTCTGATGGAACACTGTCTCACTAATACCTACTTCTCTTACAATAACCGATTCTACGAACAAACCTCAGGAGCAGCAATGGAATCTCCCGTCTCACCTGTAATAGCCAGCATCTTCACGGAAAATCTAGAAACTGAAATCTTCTACAAATCGAAGCTTAAACCAGAATTTCGGTGCAGGAAAAATTGGAAGAATTCTCAACAAACACAACATCCAAACTATATTTAAGACACCTGCGAAAATAGGATAACTTCTAAACAACCCTGAAGATAGAAAGGCACCTTTCAGTGATGCGCGAGCATATAAAATCCCTTGTTCTTGTGGCAAAGTCTGTATTGGAGGAACCGGGAGGGCTGTGAGCCAACGTGTAAAGGAACATACGTCATGCTAAAACATTTCACGCAATCAGCACTAGCTGAGCATCATCAAATCAAAAAATCTTTCTTCGGTTTGGTTGTTAGATAATGTCGATTTCCTTGCTTGAATATTTGAAAAATGATAATATAACCACCAAAAATTCTGTGTACACAAAATCATGTGTCAAGTTCATGGACACAGAAATTGTTGTTGGGCAATTGTTTGAATAAAGCTCTACAAATTTTCTCCTATTTTTCTCTCGAATTATTGATCTACTCGTTCGAAGTTACAAAACGATGTATAATCAGACATTTTGATAAAAAGCCATTAGTTGTAGCTTTATCTGGATATAAATATCAGGTATAAGAATCACCCATCTGTAGCTTGTTTTTTTAAAGCAGAATAGAAAGCAGAGTTTCACTAAAACGTAAAATGTTATAAAGATTGTGATAACAGTTTCAACGAATTTAGCATTGCGTCAGAGCTAATGATCTGATGCAATGTAAATATCTTAGAAGGACGAACTTGATGCCCGCCATTTATGAGATAACAAATAGATGATAAATGTATTACACATACACTGTAAAGAAACATTAAAATATTCAGCAGTTATGTTGGTTATCAAGTTCTCCATAATCACATTAATTAGTGTTTTGTCGAATTTGAAACGATGAGGATTGATCATGTGCTTGTATTATTCTTGGAAGTTATCTTCAGTTATATTGGTGAATATAATGATATAATATATCTATATTTTTTATGACATTTTGTTATCTATACGTGAATCAGAATTTGTGCGACTTAATCTACATTCTATCCCAATTGCTATTTTCTTTCAAATCTTTTTTCTGTTTGTCGGAAGTGACTACGAATTCAATCTGAATTTAATTCGGGGGAATCCAGGATGTGTGCTACAGAAAATAGAATTCGAAAAGTGTCCTTATTGATACGGAATATGGACCATATGTTCACATCCACTTATCGCGCTCGATAATGCATTTAGCTCTGCGATCGGTTCTTGTAAATCCACCAAGTTCAACAGATGTAATTTGGTGATTGTGGATTCTCTTGTTGAAGCTCCTTCGGCTTTAACGAACACATTCTCATCACAAATCTTGTGTTTCACGCTCGATAAAAATTTTTCCGAAACGCCAACTTTTTTATTATTATGTTCTACTCTTTTATATCAAATATATATTTTATTAATTTTTGTTCCTCGGTCTGGGACTGTTTATCCAGTTATTGAAAAATAAAGTAGAAATTTTATTCTGTATCATCACTGCGATGTTTGTTCCTCATTTGGCATTTATCTTTATTTCCAGCTAACTTGAAAAATGTATGCCATGAAAAATTATCCAAAAGCACAATCCATTTTCAAAATTTTTTTAAAACTTCACGTCCCTGCAGATTACATACAGACTACAGACAGACAGGCACCCTGATAAAAACACTTTTTTCTCACTCAGGGGGTCTCAGAACGTCAAATTTGGCATAAAACTAATACCTTCTCATTAGGATGAGAATGTAAAAAGATGAATTTTCTAAAAAAAAGAAAAAACTAATCTTCAACCAAAGAAATGAATTTCCAACTAAGAAGATTAATCTTCAACCACAAAAGGTAAATTTTCAGCGAAAAATATAATAGTTGATTTAAGACAAATTTTTCAACAAAAAGTCAATTTCGAACAAATAAGTTAAATCTTCAACCAACAAACATTTTTCAGTCAATAAACAAAAAAAGTTTATTTCGACATATTGAATTTTCAAGCCAAAAAATAAAATTTCTACAAATAAAAATTAATTTTCAATCCACAAATATATAATTTCAACGAATAGCTGAATTTTCTACAAAAATAGTGTAATTTTCAACAAAAAAAGAATTTTCAACCAAAAAGTATAGCCTTTCAAAAAAATGGTCTAATAAAGAAAATTTTAACACAAAAATTAATTTTCAATAAAAAAACAAATTTTCAATCAAAGAAATCCATCTTCAGCCAAAAAAAGATGAAGTCTCAACGGAAAATGTTAATGTTTTAACCAAGCAGAGTTACCGTTTGTAATCAGAAACAGCTCAATTCGACCATAAAAACGACGATTTAAAAAAAAAGTTGATTTTCAACAAGTAGTTGAATTTTCAATGAATAATGATTTCTCAGTCAATATAGAGAAAACAAATTTAATTTTTGTGTTGAATTTTTAAGCCAATAAGACAAATTTTCTGAGAATAGTCAACCAGAAAGTATAGCTTTTTAACAAAATTGTTTAATTGAACCAAAATTAAATTTCTAACCAAAAAGATGAATTTTCAACGAAGATGAAATTTCTATGTGAAAAAAGAGAAAGGTTTTGATTTTGAATTGAATCTAGTTGTATTCAACGAAAAAAAAACTAATCTGAAACACAATATTTGGATCCCTAACCAAAATTTTATCGTCAATAATGTCTTTGTCTTAATTTTTTGCACAAAGACTTTTGTAGATCATATTTATTAACCGATTCTGAATAAGGTTTTTTTCTTTTTAAATGAATTTTATTACAAAAATTAGTTATTTGTTCTTCAAGCTGAAAGATGCCAAAAAACCATAACTTTTGTGGTTGTTCGGTTGCTCCATTATTTATTGACATTTTCTAGAAATGTCGATGAATGAAAATTTTCATTATAGATAAAATTACTTTATTTCTATAATTTATATAAACAAATGAATGGAGAAAACTGGCATCTGTTGCATTTTCCGTGTTTGAATGCATTCATATATTGATTTCGTAATTAATTGATGTGAAATCAGCAATTGAATACAGCCAAAGCCTGAACGACAATTTTTATTGTTGCAAATAATTGTTATAAAGAAATTCAATTATTTAGCATCTTTGAACACAGAAATTGTTTCTGTGAAATCATTTCTTTTCATCTCAAGAGGAAAAACTTGACATAAGAGATTGTAATTTGAAAACACTTGTGTTTGTTAGCTTCAATTATGATAAAAATACTCTTAGAAGAACATAGAACATACTAATTCTTTGCTAAGCGGTTGAAGGTAGAAATTATAGCTGAGAGTTGAATTTTATCAATTTTTTTTATGAAACTTTTGTGAAACTCTTTTACAAATCCTGAAAAGCCATGATTTTTTTCTTATTTTAACTTAATACTGTTTCCCATACGCCACTGCATGTATCGCTTTATGTGCGAAATGTTAATTCATCTGTTTCTTGTTGCAGAGTTGAGTTTGCAGTTCGACTTTTTACCTAATGGCGCCCCTATTCCGTATGTTCCTCGTTCCGGACCTTCTGATTCTGCCGGCAGACATGATTCTCCTACAAGGTATCTTTCTCCAGCCGAGACTCAAAGCTCTCTTCCTGCCAGGTCCAGGTCTCCTTCTGTCGAGCAACAGAGCTTTCTTCGTGTCAGGTCCAGGTCTCCTGCCGAACGTCAGAGCTCTCTTCCTGCCAGGTCCAGGTCTCCTCCTGCTGAGCCTCATAACTCTCTTCGTGCCAGGTCCAGGTCTCCTTCTGCCAGGCATTCTTCTTTACGCATATTTGGATATACATTTGAAGAACTCAGATTTGTTCGGTTCATTCCGAAGACGAATCCGAACCGTCTATTCCAGATTCGAAGATACACTTTTCGGCAAGATAAATCAATCAATTTGAGAGGAAACCATAAGACATTTTTGCCCATGCCAACCGAAGAACAAATTGTATTATCAACGTCCGATGGTGACATCTTTGCCATAGTTGATATTCAAAAATCGATACTTCGTGGATTATATACGACAAGAACTGGCTTTGCGAAACGTGTAAAAATGAACATGAACAGCGGGAAGATTGAGGAAATGAGCGCAAAAGAAATGAAGGAAACTCCATTAGGCACCCACTCACCAATGTCAAAGATACTTAGCCAGACATTTATCCACACTGATAATTTAATTTAAAAAATGTAAAGCTGACATCTAATATTGTTTTTATGTCACAAGTAATCATAATCCTTTCTTGAAAAGTTATAGTCACGAAATTTTGCATACATTGTTGTCGAAACCCCGATTTGTTGCGACACTGCGTGAATATGATTTTCAGTGGCTGTATTTAGTTTGTTTATTACTAATAATAATATTTCCAAAATAAAGCCGTAATATATAGAAATGTTAATGTAAAAATGTTCCAGGATAAATAATCTTCATTTCTTCGCATCGGATACATTCCAGTCCCAGTATGAAGGTGATGCGCAGAGCTGCTGTTGTTTTTTCCCTTGTTTTCCCATGGGTTCGCATTATTATATAAAGCTGAGAAACTCATGAGTGTGAAGGGAAATAATATGTTTCTATATGCAATTCATTGATATTTCAAAGAAATAATTAATTTGATGCAAAGATACATTAGTTTCTTCAAAATGACGTTAATTTGGCGTCTTTCTTCTTCTGCAATATCCTCGGGTATAATCCAATACACATAACAGTCCTCTCCATATTTTCAATATTTGATTTGAAACCGAACTCATGCCAAGTTTGACATTTGAGCCTGATTTACACAAATCCTATCTTGAGGGAGAGAATCGACGACAAAAACCTTTTTGAAGCAAGGTTCAAGTTGAATCCCACTCCAGGTGAAGAAGTCTTAAAGATGCTTCGGAAGCATATTGGATCCACTATTTTGGATTTTACAATTTCAACATCTGAATCACAATCAGCAATCAGGTCTATCGGAGGGTTAAAGAAGCAGCAACATATTACCTCCCTTTCTCCTATAGTACCTTCAGCTATAGTATGGTGAGACGTCTGCTCATGCAAAGACAACTTCCTCCATTTACTATTTTATTGAAGGATCACTTTCATGGCACAAAAATGTGATACAATAACAATAGTGTACAAAGTAGATATGAATGTATTACTTCTCGACATAGACTTTCAACCACGCTGTTGACTGTTTGAAATAAATTTAAAGGAAAAATAACTTTAAAATTTAAAGCTTTTTCGGGTTTCAATCGTTTGCGAAACTATGAATTTTGCCGACGTTTCCTGAACATTGAAGTTCACTTCTCCAGGGCTGACATGAAACTGAAGTTTCAGGTCATGTTGTTCTTATATATGTATTCTCTACGATGCCTGTAATTGGCCAGAGCGCCCAATGATGGTGACTGGTGTAACTTTTTGCCCAATCGACTCTTTTTTAAACAACCCTGGAGGACGGAAAGGCAAATCGGATTGGTACTAGATCCATTGTCCCTTTAATGTTATTATTGTTGTTTTAAGATTTCGAATGCTTATGTATGTTTTCTTGGAAAAATATTGTATGTTTTTGCGATGACGGTTGTTTTGTCAAATAAAAGGCTATGTCCTGTTTCGATATGATGCTCAGATAGTGCTAATTGCGTAAAATATTTCAGCCTGATTTCACTTTCATGTTCCTTTACACGTTGGCTCATCGCCCTCCCGGTTTCTCTAATACAGACTTTGTCATAAGCGAGATGCGCCTGTTGTAAACAAAACAAACTGAGTCGAGTAAATCAGTCATTCAAAGGGTATTGCTAAATGACAACATTTTCGAGATAGTTCGCTCAGGTACATGTTTATAGAATTACACATTTCATATAATAGCAACACATATATTACGGCTTTTTCCCACAAATATAAACAAGTTGTATTCATCATATTTCAGTAAGTGCATTTGATACTACTTATGAGTGAATTACACGTATTATATTATAAATATACTCATAATTTCTT
>CAKNXH010059511.1:9121-36639 GCA_932178445.1 Andricus quercusramuli
TCTTTAAAATTTTAAAATTCTAAATTTAAAATTTAAATTTATTATAAAAATTAACTAATTTTTTTGCAAATGTAAGTATTTAGTTGGAAATTCTTTTTTTCATCTGAAAATATCATTATTTCACTTTTGGTTGTGAATGTAGCCCTAATAAATTTGTGATTCAACTATTTGGTAGAAAATTCATGTACTTTCTTGAAAATTCGTTCTCAGAGTTGATAATTTTTCTTTTTTGTTGAAAATTAGTTTTTTTTTTAACTGAGAGTTTAACGATTCCATTTTTGGTTCGCAATTGTTTTTTTTTTAAATTAAAATTTAAACTATTTGGTAGTAAATGGATTTTTTTCTACATTTCAAGTTTGAAAATTCGTCTTACATGGTAGAAAAGTATTTCTTCATGGTTAAAAGTTCATCTCTTTTGGCTAAAAATAATCTTGTTGGTTGAAAGTTAGTCTTTTTGGCATAAAAATTAAACTCCTTGGCTTAAAATGCAACTACTTAATTTTCTGTGACGATAATATTAGCACTGAATGTATCGATAAGGATTAACATTTTATTTTTTCATCTAAACTGTGTCACGCGTTACAAAACCTTTTCGAACTCACTCCTATGCGACACGTTGTAACGTTTGGGCAGACCCCCCCCCCCCCCACCCACCCTTAGAATGTCACGTAATATGTGGACGTCCCGTCCACATAATTAGAAGACATTTTGGTAATTTTTTGTTAATTGCACGAATATTTAAGCAACAATAAGCGTTAGGATGCTCAAATAAAATTCCATTTTGTCAAAGGTTCTTCCGTAAATTTGCTCCTTTGGATGAGAGAAGATGGCATGATTTTTCTTTTAGAATTCGCATTGAAAAATATTATTACATCAACAAATATTTAAAAAAAACTAAGAGTCGTACCGGAAAACGAAAAACACCTTTAGATTCGTCTCCGCAATATTTAGATGCGGTTTTTTTGTTGTTTGTTTTTTTTGTTTAAGGCCATGTGACAAGTGGGTCACGTGACCGGATTCCTACCTTACCGACATTTTTTTTATTTGTCAACTCATTTTCACACAAATAACCACCTCGAGTTGAAAATTTAGGATAATGAATAAGAAGCACTAGGAAAGGCGGCTCTGGTCCTAAATTGTAATAATCATAAAAAAAGCAACAACAAAAATTTTGTTACAAAAACCATTTTTTTCATGCTTATTACAATTTAGGACAAGAGCCGCCTTTCTTAGTGCTTCTTATTCATTATCCCAAATTTTGAACTCGAGGTGGTTGTTTGTGTGAAAATAAGTTGACAATTAAAAAAAGTGCCAGTAAGGTAGGAATCTGGTCAAGATACACACTCATCACATGACCTTAAACAATTTTTTTAACATTTGTTGAGTGCCTGTAGATATTGATTTAAAACTAATGTGATTAATTGAAAAAAAAGTAAGAATCGTGTCAAAAAACTGAAAAAAACTAGTTATAAAAAAAGACTATAATTTTTTATAATAATTTTATTATTTGAATTGATTTTATGCGTCTTCAAAGTTGAATAGCTTAAAATTTTAGAGTAATAAATTATATCAAAATTTTCCAAACTGGAACCCAAACTGACAAGACATTAATTTCATTTGTCGGAAATCTGAGCATTTATATTATTGTAGTAGCACTGTTTATAATGTGCAGTTTCAATAGCTCGGTCATCGCCCGACTCGCATTTTCGTACCTGCTAAGTATACTCCCACCATTGCGCTACGCGAGTTACCCCTTACTTGCTTTTGCCAAGCATATCTGACGTCGTATTAGAGGCGAACGTACCAGTGATCTTGAAATTAGTATGCATTGTACTTATACTCCCTTTGTATTCAATACTCATTCATAGATTGCCTATATATTACTCTAATTTCAATGGCTTCGAATTTAAATTTATTCACTTTTGAAGACTTTTAAATTCTTTTAGAACTTTTAAATTCCTGGAATATTTCATAATTAATACTTAAGTATGGTCAATTGTTTCAAAAAATATTTATCAATACATTTTTATTCATATTTGTGACTAACTTAGAATTTCAACTTAATCACAAGCTATTTGAATGGAAGGCACAAATTCGTTGTACTTGAACTTCCAAAATATTTGTAAACTGTTCATCTCATTTGTTTGTGAGAATATAAATTGTTATATTTTCCTGAATGTTATCAAACATATATTATTTATCGAAATATTTGCAGCAATTTATGTATTTTGTTGAAAATTCGTCTTTTTGGTTGAAAATTAATTTGGTTAAAAATTAATTTTCTTTTGGTTTGATTTTTCTTTTAATTGAAAATTAAATACTGTTTTTTAATAATCAACAAAGTAGTTCAACTTTCAAACAAGTAGTTGAATTTTCAAGGAAAAAAAGATGAGTTCTCAACGAAAAATGCAATAGTTGATATTTTAAGCAAGAACAGATTTTCATTTTAAATAAAAAAACAGCTGAATTGAATAAAAAAGGACTAGTTTTTTAATAGAACACTCCAATCTCAATCGAAGCAAATGAATTTTAAACCAGAACAGACGAGTTCTCAACCAAACAGTTATTTGCATTTTTAATCAAAAGATAAGCTTCCCACAAACATAGTTGAATTTTCAACCAAATAATTACATTTTCAACTAGAAAGGATGAATTCTTACCAAAAGACGTTAACTTTTAAACCAAATACTTGAATTTTCTATAAAAAAAAAACGAATTTCCAAAAAAAAGATATAAATTTTCAACCATGCTGTTAAATCAACTACCAATTAGTTCAATTTTTTAGCCAAAGATACGAATTTTCTACAAAACTGATTTTTGAACAAAAAATTTCATTTTCGACCCAAAATTTGTGCAAACGAATGATTTGCTTTCACGGGATCGAGAAATATTAGGCCGAAACAAACGTGTAACCAGACATCCGTTTCCCGCGTGTAAGTGTGTGGTAGCGGTGAAATTTGGTGCCTAGTTTTTCTGATAATTGTGATAAAATTTGAGGTGAGTGGATTGTGGATGTATGCAGAGGGGTTCGTTTGTGAGGGATTGATTGAGAGATTGAAAGATTAGCAAGGGGGTGAGGATATTTTTGGGGATCAGGACAGATTTGTGTGGAAGTTGAGGCTAGGTGGGTTTGAGGTTTGTGACAGGTTGGGAGGACCAGGTTGGTCGTAGCAGGGCAGGGTAGAGAAGGAGAAATGCAAGGCAGGTAGACGCGACGGTAGATGGAGACAGATAACGATAGAAGGCGGGATCGTTTGAATCAGATCCATGGCTAGCGGAGCGAATACTAGCAAGAAGCAGGGATTTAGACCAGGAAGTTTTCAGTACACCGAAAGGGGAGAACAAAGAAAGGAGGGCTAGGGGAAAGTATAGGAAAATGGTAGAAAAGGACAGATTGAGAACGAAGAGCGTGGGATCAATTAAGGCATTTATCAAAAGAAAGAGAGGGGAGAGGAGAAGCAGTGAAGACAACGAAGATATAAGGTCAAGCTTGTAAAATCCAAAAATGTACAGAACGCCGCCGGAAAAACATAGTTTTGTAGAGAAGGATGAGACAAATAAGGGGACAGAAAGAGATAGAGCTGAGGCTAAAGATAGGATGGTAATGGGAAGATTGAAAGAAACGCGCGAAATGATGATAGAAGTAATGGGGATGTATGAAGAGAAGGCAGGAAAAAAGGGTGGAGGAAATAAGGAAAGAAATTAGACAGGAAATGGCCCAACTTAGGAAAGAAATGAGGAAATGGGAAGAAGTCAGGGAAAAGCTAGAGAAAAGTATGAAGATGTTGGAACAAAGGCTAGAAAAGAAGGAAGAGCCTAATAAAAAGGTAGATGAGTTGGATGGTAGAGTAAAAAAATTGGAAGCTCAAACCGTGAGTTTGGAGGCGGGGAGGGTGGGAATAAGGAGAAGGAAACGCTGAGAAAAATAGAGCAAAGAATAGAAAAGAAAGAGAGAGAGAGAACAAAGAGAAAGAAACCCAGTGATAAATGGTCTAAGATTAGAGGGGAAGGAGCAGATGGAAGGAGTGGAAGAAGTACTAAAAAGTATTGATGCTAAGGTAGAGATAGAGGAAGTGCGAAGTGTAGGAAGGGAAGAGCGAAGAGGTGAGAGAATGGTACTAGTGAAACTAAAGAAATAGGAACATAAGAGGGAAGTGATGACAAAGAAGAGGGTGTTATATGGAATTTCGGGTAGAATAGAGGATGATTTGACATGGGTAGAAAGGAACATGCAGTATAAGTTAAGGAAAATAGCGGAAGAGGAAAGTAAGAAGGTAAAAAGAACATGGGTTAAGTATGGGAGAATACAGATAGAAGGTGTGTGGTGGAATTGGGACGAGGACAGGGAAAAGTTAGTAAAAAATGAGGTATCGTGAAACTAGGAGAGAAAGGAACGGGAGGTAAAGAAATAGGAAATAGTGAGAAACAAAAAGAGACGAGAAACGAAAGTCGAGAAGATTGGAGGATATGCTACTTGAATTAGCATGCTTAGGAAGAAAGGATAGGGAGTTTATGAGAAATTTTACACTATGGGATGTAGTAGTAATGATGGAGACGTGGCTAGATGGAAAGGGATGGGAAAGAGTAAGGAGAAGGTTATCAAGAGGTTACAAATGGCAGGTTCAAAATGCAAAGAGGAAGAATAAGAAGGGCAGAGCAATGGGAGTAATGTTGATGGGAGTAAGGAACGGAATGTATAACAGAGAATGATAAAAAAGAGAAGAAAGAAGATAAAGAAGGATTAATAGTAGAAGAGATAAATATGGGAGGAAAGAGGTGGAAGATAGTGGGGGTTCATGTCAACGGTGATATGCAGGAGAAATCAGAGGAGATGAGAGAACTGATGAAAGAAAATAAGCAAGAGAGTAGGCTAACAATAGGAGGTGATTTTAATGCAAGAACAGGAGATAGAGGAGGAAGGGAATGGGGTGGAGAGCGAGGAAGAAAATCCAAAGACAAGATACTGAACTTCCTAAACGGAAGTATATAGGGGCATGAGGAGGGGGAATACACACGTTCAGGAAGAAAAAGGGAAACGGTAATTGACTATGTGGTAGTGGACGACGAAGTAAGAGAGAAGGTTAAGAAACTAGAGGTGGGCAACTACATAGATTCGGATCACCTGCCCATGATTGTGACGGTATAGGGACAAATTAGTAAGAACAAAAAGGCTCAAAAGGAAGCAAAAGTAAAAAGAGCAGGAAGAGGGGATTGGTCAATGGAAGGTAAAGAACATTGTGTGTACATATGATTTTAATTCTTTACAATGTACACTGACCCTTCACAAATTTTCAGCTCGCTAATTGTCGCAGAAGTGCTTCTGCCCCCCGCCACTGCGACCCCTCTCGTCCATTCTCAATAGCAACGGCTCGGAATGACCTCGAACGGTAATTATTAATATGATTAAAACATAATATTATATGATATTTCTCTTTTATTTATTTACATGAATACCTAAAAAAATAAACCAGATTACATATTACCTTTTTTATTAATAAAGTGCTGGTATAGTCAAATCTAATAAGCGAGTCTATATGACCCACCCCTACGTCCGTGTAACACTTTTCCACCCCCATTACCCAGTGTTAAAGACAAAGTCAGGAATATCAGAATGGGGGAAGGAGATGTAAACGAGGAAACGGAAATAATGGTAGGAGAAAAAAAAGGAGTATTAGAGTGCACGAGCAAAAAAGAAGTTAGTGAAGGAGGGGAGAGAAGTGGATGGGATGAGGATTGTAGATAGAAAAAGAAGGAAGTGAGAAGGGTATTAAGTAAATGGAGAAAAGGGACAAGTAGTGGAGAAAAAAGGAGGAGTATACTGAGTTGTGTAATCAAAAAAAAGAGGAAGAAAATAAAAGGCTGGAAGAAGAAGCGGAGAAGGCTAGGTCGGAAGAAGAGGTTTGGAAAGTGGTAAATAAAGAGAGAAGAAGAAGGAAAAGAGTAAACCAGGATATTGAGATAATAATAAGGAAAAAATATTATATGGAATTACTAGGAGGGGTAGAGAGGAAAGTTAGGAAAGGAGGAAAAGATGGCAGGTAAACAGATGAGGAGGAGGACACTACAAGAGAGGAAATAGTCAAGGTATTAGGGATGATAAAAGATGGGAAGGCACCTGGTATAGATGAGATTCCAAATGAAGTATGGAAATATCGGGGGACAGAATTGAAGGAATGGGCATGGATAATGTACAATAGAGTATGAAGAGGAGAGGGGTGGTAAGAGTTATGGAAAGAAGGATTAGTGATATCAATGGTGAAGAAAGGCAGAGGGGGGGGGAGGTTAAAGATTATAGAGGAGTGACACTAATGCCAATACTGTATAAATTATATGTGACTGTTTTATCGGAGAGGTTAAAGAAAGAAGTTGTGGAGAAAAAGATAGAGCCACCGAATCAGACAGGTTTTAGGAAAGAGATGGGGGTAATGGACAATATAAATGTTCTGAACTACTCAGTAAATAAAAGGATTAAAAGGGAGAAGGGGGCAATGATAGCAGTGTTCGTGGACTTGAAGGCGGCGTTTCACTCATTAGACCGAGGTGAGATAGAGAAAGTTATGGTGAAAAAGGGGATACGAGAAGGCTTAATGAGGAGAGTATCGGAAATTTTTAGAGAGACAAAAAGCAAGGTAAAGGTAGGAGAGCAAGTAGGAGGTAGTTTCTGGTTGATGAGAGGGGTAAGGCCAGGATGCCCTCTGTGCCCACTTTTATTTAATATATTGATATCAGACGTGGAAGAACAAATTAAGAGAAAAGGGTGGGGCGGAGTTAGGTTAGGGAACGAAAAGATATATACGCTGGCATACGCAGACGATATAGTGTTGATGGCAGAGGATGAAGAAGGGATGGCGGGATTAATTACAGGATTAGAGAAATACTTAGATGGAGAAAAGTTGAATTTAAATGTAGAGGAGACAAAGGTAATAAGATTTAGAAAAGGAAGGGGAAGAAAGAAAGAATGGACAAAGAAAGAATGAATGGATTGGGAGGAAAAAAATTAGAAGAAGTAAAAGAGTTTAAGTATTTGGGATATACCTTGCAAGCAAATGGAGACCATAGAGCTCTTATAAGAGAAAGGATAAAAAAAGCAGCAGGGGTAATTAATCAGATATGGGGAATAGGAAAAAGAAGGTTTAAAGAAAATTGGAGAAGGATAATATGGTTATTTGATACGCTGGTGTGGCCGGTATTAGGTTATGGAGCAGAGATATGGAGATGGACAGAAAGGAAAGAGATTGAAAGTTTACAAGAAAGGTATATAAGGTGGGCGCTATGCGTATACTGGAGGACGCCGGGAAATATGGTGAGAAAAGAAGCGCAAAGGGATAAATTGAGTACTAGAGCGGGAAAGAGGGCATGGGATTCTGAGACGAAGCTGAAGGAGGGAAAGGGAGGGGAGTTGGCGGGCAAGTGTTTGATCGAGGTAGAAGAAAGGAGAGGGAGGGCTATGGAATTAACGACATGGGAGGAAGAAAGGAGGGAGTTCTTTAAGGCTAGAGATAAAGACGACGGGACTGGAGTCAACTAGGAAGAAGTGGAAAAAAGGGAGACAGAAAGACAATTAATAGAAAGATGGGGCCTGATAGAAGAATAAAAATATAATATATGGTATAAGATGATAAAAAGGGGAGGAGTACCAAAGTATTTAGAAAAGGGATGAGGTGAGAAAAGATGAACCAGTATATCAAGATTTAGATTGGGAAACGAGGTAAGGGCAAGTATGTATTGGGAAAAAAAGATAACAGGAAGTGCAGAATCTGTGAATGGGAAGAGGAAACATGGGAGCATGTATGGGAAGGATGTAGGAGAGGAATGGAAGATAAAGGAAGCTGGCAAGAGAATGTGGTAAGATTCTAGGGGAGGGTGGTTTGGAGGAGGAGTGGATGAAGGAGATAGAGGGGGCTAGGGGAGCAAATGAAAAAGGATGAAAGAATGGATAAAAAAATGTCAAAATGGAGGTACAAGAGAAGTGAAAGAAAAAGGAAACGGAAGTCGCTTAAATCAAAAGCGTGAAGATTTGTAAGTAATGGATATGTCATAGCATAAGTAAATTAATATGTGTTTGCGTTACCGCTCTCTCTCTCTCTCTCTCTCTCTCTCTCTCTCGCTTGTACTCTCGCTTTCGATCACTCGCTTACTCGCTGGCTAATACGTCACAAATTGCGCTATCGTAAAAAATAGAATTAAGGCTTTAGATATAAGATTATCTGTAAATAGGTGTAAATAACTGTAAATAGTAAGGATAAGGTTTTATAAAATATGTAGAAGGAAGTATTGTCAGAAATGGAAGTCAGGTATATCCTTACGGGACACATTATGAATAAAGAAGAACGAACGCGTAACCATTGCCCAATTTCTGAATTTTCGTTTTCATAGTCTACCGTTAGACCCAAGCTTTGGATTTTCCGACACCACGACTGAGGAAGGTAAAATTACATCCAATAATTCGAGCAGCAGGAAAAATTTCTTTTATAAACTAATTTATTTATTAGCTAGAGTTTTAAAACCTGTCACAAGAACTTAAGCTTCTTAAATCTTCCAGAAATGATTTGGTTTAGTGCCCTTTTGAAAACCCTTTGGGATTTTCCATCTTTTGGGATTTTCCACAATGAACATAAATAAAATAGAATAATAGATTCAAAGATACTCATAAACAGATAAATTACCAGATTTTATGTATCTTTACATACATTCTTAATTGCTAAATTATTTGTTACTTGTTTTAAGAACTTTTGCTTATGTGAACAATTTGATTTAGAAATTAAATTGTTTGAATAAACAAAAATTGTCCATGTGTAGTGATCACAAGAATTTTCATGCTCGAAGAGGCATTGCGTGTAACTCGATGTAATGAGATCTTCACTAGTAAAGAAACACGATAATAAATATTTTTGAAAAATTCTCAAAAATGGTGAAGATATGGGACTTTGAAATTTTTTGTACCTTTTCTTTGGCAAAATCATATCTTTGGTTCTAATTAACCGATTTAGCTTTTTAAAGTCTCAAATTATTTCTAATAAGACGTACTCTTACATTGCCATGAACGTTAAAAAATTTTTCTATTCTTTTTAATCATTCCAATATTCTAGAAAAACTTATAAACTTTGTTCAAAATTTTCAAAAAATAACATTTTTTTAAATTATTTCAAATTTTACATTGTTTTTGATATTTTCAAATCTTTTAAACCTCTTAAATATCTTTTAAGATTATTCAAATTTTTCCTAAAATTTTTAACCCGAAAAGTAAGTAAAAGTACCGTAAAAGTAAAAGTACCGTAAAAGATGAATTTTCTACCAAAAGACTAATTTTAAAAGAGTTGAATTAAACAAAACAAAACGATTTTTCTAAAAAAACAGTTCAATCCTCCGAAAGATGAATTTTCAATTAAAAAGATGAATTTAAAAAAAAACACTTGAATTTCCAGCTAAAAATGGAATCGTTAATTTTCTGCTAAAAAAATAATTTTCGAAATATATAAAAATTGATTTTCAAATAGTCGTATTTAACCAAAAAAGACAAATGTAAAAAAAACTAATTTGAGAAGAAAATTATATTTTCAACCAAAAAGGTGAATCTCACATAAAAACCGATTTTTTAACAAAGTATTTCAACTTTCAACTAAAAAAGGGTAAATTTTCATCAAAAACTATTAATTTTCCACCAAGAAATTAAATTTTCTACATAAAAAACGATACATTTGTAACGAAATAAATCAATTGTTAACAAAATTGTTGAATTTTTGAGCCCAAAAGACGAATTATCTACAAAGCAATTGAATTTTCAACCCGAAAATATGATTCTTCAACAAAAAAGTTTATTCCTCACCAAATAGTTGAATTTTTAACCAAATGGTTCATTTGTAATCAAACAGTTAAATTTCACACCAGAATTCATGAATTTTGAGCAAAAAAATTAATTTTCAACAAAATAGTTACATTTTCAACCAAACAGTGAACCTTAATTAAAAATAAAAATTTTATTTTCAACAAAGTCCTTAAAGTTTGACCCGCGCAAATGAATTTTTAACTAAATATGTCAGTTTTCAACAATATAGTTAGACTTTGAGACAAAGAGATGAATTTTCAAATAAAAATATATATCTCCAATAAAAAATTGTTTCTTGTTAAAGTGTTCCTATCAAAATTTTCTAACAAAATAGTCGAATCCTCAAGCGAAGAATAGTGTGTTATAAGAAATAAGTTTTTCAACAAAAAGTTGAATTAGATATCCGAATGTAAAGTAATGATCATTTAAATCATTTATAGTAACATATAACTAATATATACTTCTAATAAATAACAAAAATTAGTTGATTTTATAACATTAATATGTCATATTGAAATTATTAATTCTTTATTTTTATATTTAATTTATAATTTGAATTTGTATTTTTAATTTATTTTTTATTTTTTTATCCCTCAAATAAAACCTACATACTGATTTTTTTTATTTCCATATTTTACAATCATATTTATTCTTATAAATAATCACTTTTATTTTTTTAATTTGAAAAAATTCATATCTAATAAAATTGATAATAATAATAATAATTTAAAATATATGGAATTTAAATTTAAATGATAAGAAATTTATTTTCTGTTTTTGACCCTTCTACAAGAGTAACTTCTCCATCAAATTGATTACGAATAGTATATTTTATATTGTTTTTACCAGATTATTTTGATTGAGGCCCTCTATATATTCAATTTTATTGAATCAATTATTAAATTTTTTACCAAAGAAATAAAAATTTCTTTGAATAAAAATTTAAATATTTATAATTTATTATTATTTAAATCTTTAATTATTTTTATTATATTAAATGATTTTATTAGATTATCTCCTTATATTATCAATATAAAATATTTTCAATATTATTATTTGGATGAATAAAAAATTCTTTCATTAAATTAGTTCATTTAACATCCCAAGGAACTCCTTATATTTTAATACCTTTTATAATAATAAGTGAGTCAGTTAGAAATATAATTCGTCCATTAACACTAGCAATTCAGTTGTCAGCAAATATTATTGCAGGACATATAATAATAACATTAATTATTCAGTCGAGAAATAATTTAGGATTAATTTTTATAATTTTAATAATTTTAGTTCAATCTTTGCTTGCAGTTTTAGAAGTAGCAGTTTCTTATATTCAAGTTTATGTATTTTCTTTTTTAAGATCATTATATTCACCAGAAACTAATTAATTAATAGAAATATATTTTTAAAATCATCCTTATCATATTGTTACAGGAAGTAAAAATATAATGAAAGTAAATAGCATTAAAATTTTAATAAAATATATATTTTTTGAATCTATTATTATATATTCTTTTCTGTAAAGTATAGGAAATAAATATGACTGCTCTTATAAATATTAATATTATTCAATCAATAAAAATAATAAATTCAATATTACAAGAATTCACTAAGTAAATTGATTATTCAATAAAAATTACTTCTTCAATAAAAACAAAAATTGCATCTTTTTTGGATAGAAATGCAACTTTCTGGCTAACAATTTAACAATTTTGTTAAAATTTCATCCTTTTTTTATTGAAAATTCAACTTTTTTGTTGAAAAGTCGTCCTTTTGGGTTGAAAATTCAAGTATCTTCGTAGAAAAATAACTCATTGTTTAAAACTCATATTGAAATATGAAAATAAGATCCTTCGTTAAGAATATTTGGTTGCCCCAAGAACATGGGCGGATTAAGACCCTTCAAGGCCCGGAGCTACAATAACCACGGGGCCCCTTCCACCACCAAGCACCCCTCATGATCCGGCACTGCCTAAGAAGGACCGATTGTTTAATATTGATTACATGTATGAAACAGATGAAAATATGTTCCTTCGTTAAAAATATATGATGGCCCTGAAAAGGGCCGATTTTGGCCCTGAAAAGGGCAAGTTTAAGATGTAAGTATAGTAGTATACCTTATTATATAAACTAACACCTGCAAAAGAAACATTCTAATTATGAATGATTGAATAAATTCCACTTTATTTCATTGATTGCGTACGCAATTTGTATACTGAAAGCGATAGTATGAAGATACCGTCTTTACAAAATCAAAACGGGAAATATTTCCGAGATCGTAGTCATTAATCCAATTTTGAATGAATTCTCGCTTGTTCTTGAACTGGGAATTTTGATATTGAAAGGGCGAATCAATGCTATTGCACTAAAGTAAGTTCCCGTTTGAACTTCAAGCAATGTTTCAATAGTTTTAAAAATTGAAGGATGCGTGTGATAAAATGAATTATTAAAGTGGGAATGAATCGAAGCACACTCATTCGTCGACCGCGTTGATTTCGCAGTTCTTTCGGACCAGGTTTTCGGTGGAAAAGTGCAATTATCTTTCAGATACGTATCAGACGCTTTCCACGTCAAAAAAATCAATCTTGGCAGCCATCTCATCGATTTTAATGAAACCCAATGTTGTTGTGATACTTTATGGGTAATGTTTTTCGGCCGAAGGATTTTCAAAAATTTTGAAAATTCTGGGCGTGACGCCATTTTGAAATTTGAGGTCGACATTTTTTTAAATTGTAATTTTTCCGACAATTTTTTTCGGATTTCAATGAAACTCATAGGCGTTTTGTAAAACAAGATGCTGTTTTATATAAAATATGGACAAAAAAAAAATTTCAAAATTTTCACCAAAAAAAACTCAACAAAATTTTTTGATTCGAATTTTGACGAATTTCGCTATTTTTAATTTTTTATTTTTTCTTAGAATAATATTCCTTTTTCTTTTATCTTTCATTTAAAAAAAAAAATTGATGGAAACTCATCTGGTTCGCGAGTTATGAATATTTAAAGAGCGGCATTCCAGTCGAATGCTTGTGCCGCGCAGCAGCTAAGCGGGTAGTGCAGACATTGTTATTAAACAATGCATCGCTGCAACGTTGCAGTCTCGGACTAGTGTACTCAATCCAGCGGTGTTGATAAAGAAATTTTTGGTACAAGCAGACACTGATGTATAATTCTACTATGCTTTTTGGACACTATTGTTGTTGACAGAGTTGAGTACGATATTCCTTAGTCAGCATTAATAGAGTTACATGTAGTGTACACAAATAGTTTCCCTAAGCTTTTAATAAGTGTCTGTAAAAAAATTGATTTCCTCACGTGATCGCGTTATTGGATATACCTTTAAATTTCTCACTGACAGTGTGTTTTCCATAAGTGACAAGTTTATTAGTTAGTAACAGCATTCTCGAATGAACTTTATAAGTGGCTTAATCGAACATACGTTATTATATTTTAAACTTTCAATCGAAGTCTGTAAAAATACTTAGCTGTAAAATACTATAAAAAGTAGGTAAAATGGCTCCGTTTTCTCGGTGTTATAATCCTTTTAGTAGAAAAAGACACTGCAAAAATTTGAATATGTCAGTACTTCGCAAAATTACAAAAGAACTTTGTAAAAGTATAGATATTAACGAAGCCAAAGAGGGGCAGCTTATATGCAATTCATGTCGTCTTCATCCCCCAAAAACCAATCACAATGTAAAAGCTGTTTTAGAAAACTCTGCACCACCGCCTTCTTCTTTACCGAACCGTATTGATGATCTTCCTCCAGTAGATGAGAATGAAAATTACCTCAGCAATGAATCAGAAAATGAAGTAGAAGGAAATTTTTGCAAATTCCCCCAGTTGAAAATCGGAAGGATCGAAGATCAATAAAAGCCCAAAAACGAAAGGTACAAGAAATAAGGGAAGGTATAGACTTTGAGCTGCAGAAAATATTTGAAGTTGTAAACAAAAACGAGAATGAAATAAATGAACTCGTTGAGGAGTTGAAAGAAAAAATCTCTGAAACAACAAAAAAATCAGAAAAAGCTCAGTTCTTAACGATGTTGCCAAGAAGTTGGGAAATTCGGCGTATACAACACACGTTTAGTGTTCCTTATAATATGGCTCGTTTGGCAAAAGTCATTCACACCGAACATGGAATCAGTTCATCTCCTAATTCTAAACTTGGAAAAAGACTATCTGAAGAGGCAGAAACGCTTGTTCATAATTTTAATCGCCACAGCGATTTTAGTCGGCAAATGCCTGGAAAAAATGATTACGTGTCAGTAAAGAAGAATGGAGTTCGAGTACATGAACAGAAATGACTACTCTTGGGAAATTTGAAGGAGTTATACGTAGCTTATAAAGAGAGATATCCTGACTGTAAGGTTGGGTTTTCCAAATTCGCGGGATTAAGACCAAAGGAATGCATTCTGGCGGGCGGTAATGGAACACATTCAGTTTGTGTGTGTAAAATTCATCAAAATATGAAACTGATGATAGCTGGAGCAAGACTGAAGGAGCTTGCAGATGCACAACCTGGAAATGATTTTCTCGGATCGTATAAAGACATTTTAGGCACCATGGTATGCGAGAACCCAAAACCTGATTGCTTTTTAAATTATTGCAAAAATTGCCCTGGTATAATAATAGTAACAGAAAAGTTACATGAATTATTTGACAAAAATTGCATTGATAATGTCACGTACAAACGATGGACAAACACAGATCGCTCAATGTTAGAAACTACTGTAAACTCCGGCGACGAATACGTTCATGTAATTACAAAAGATTCACCTAATCTGTTAAAACATGATTTCCTAGCGAAGGTTCAAAGTAAATATATTGATGATACCAAACAATCCCTTCAAGTAGGAGTGTTTTTGGTTTTATGCGATTTTGGTGAAAATTTTACTAATGTAATTCAGGACGCCATCCAAAATCACTACTGGTGTCAGACACAAGTAACGATCCACCCCTTTGTTGTTTACCATAAAGAAAATGGGGAAGTAGTGCACGAAAGTTTCATGATTATTTCGGATTGCCTTCACCACGATGCAACTGCCGTTAATTTGTTTTCAAAGAAAGTAATCACAGAACTAAAAAGTCGATATCACGTAGAAAAGTGAATACATTTCACCGATGGAGCTGGTTCACAATATAAGAATAAATTTAATTTTCTTAATCTTGCGCACTTCAAAGAAGACTTTAAAATCAAAAGAGAATGGCATTTTTATGCCACTTCTCATGGAAAAGGGCCTTGTGACGGATTATCTGGAACACTAAAGCGCGAAGCTACAGCAGCGAGTCTGCGAAGACCACTAGATAATCAGATTACGACGGCATCCTTGTTGTACGATTGGGCCATCAGCGCTATGCCAAAAGTGAAATTCATTTTTTGTGCCACAAGTGAATATGAAAATCATGCAAAATTCCTTAGCGATCGTTTTCTGAAAGCTCAGACAATTGATGGTACGAGAGGATTTCATTCCTTCATACCGATCAATAGCCATCAAATCCATTGCAAAATATATTCTGCTGCTCCTGACACAACATCAAAAATATTTCAGATACAAAAATCTGCTCCTAAGCGAAAATATTCTAAGCGAGAGAGAAAAATAACTAAGTAAACAGGAATGCTTGAGACTGCAGCGTTTCAACAGTACATTGTGTATTGACAATGTCTGCACTACCCGCCTAGCTGCTGCGTAGCTCAAGCATTCGACTGGAATGTCGTTATTTAAATATTCATAACTCGCGAACCAGATAAGTGTCCGTCAAGTTTTTTTTTTTTAAATGAAAGATAAAAGAACAAGGAATATTATTCTCAAAATAAATCAAAAATCAAAAATAGCAAAATTTGTCAAAAATGAAATCAAAAAATTTTTTTGAGTTTTTTTTGTGAAAATTTTGAAATTTTTTTTTTGTTCCATATTTTATATAAAACAGCATCTTGTTTTACAAAGTGCCTATAAGTTTCATTAGAATCCGAAAAAAATTGTCGGAAATATTACAATTTAAAAAAAAACCACCCCAAATTTCAAAATGGCGTCACGTCCAGAATTTTCAAAATTTTCGAAAATCCTTCTGCCAAAAAGCATTACCCATAAAGTACCACAACAACACTGCGTTTCATTAAAATCAATGAGATGGCTGCCAAGATTGATTTTTTTGACGTGGAAAGCGTCGTCTATTAGATAATATGCGAATCTAATTATTTTTTCATCATATGGCATGATCGGCAGTAACTCCAGAGCAAAAAAATGTTTCACTTCGGTATAATTTAAAAACATTAACCCGAAGCAAATACGTAACCAATTACCAATTTTTGAATCTTTATCATTATATTCTTTAGTGAGACCGAGCTGCTGAATTTTTCGATAACATGCCTGCGATAAGTGGAATCTACAACCGATAATTCGCGCAGGGGGCCACACTTTTTTGCGGCATTTTGTATGGCTATCTCAAAGTCTATTATTATTTCTTCCGAATTTAAGCAGAGCCCTTTTTTGACGCATAATTTTTTAATGGATTCGAAACATTCTTCGTAAGTAGTTTCGCGTTTATCTTTAAGCAGAAAAAAAGCTAAAGGAATATAATGTCCGTTAAAATAACCGTGAATACCGAAAAGTTGCTTAAAGAACTTTGTACAATAATTAAATGTACCGTCGGCATACAATTTCTGCGATTTGGTTAAATATTTTAAGTTATTTTCGGTCGAGAAAATTATCATATTTGATTTCAGATCATTCATGAGAACAAAATCTCCATCAAATTTAATTTTTATATTTAATTAATTTATTTTTTCAAGTGTTTCTGCTAAGTATTTTGGAAGTGAGGGTAAAACGCTTTGACGGACTCCATACTCAGCTTTTCTAAAATGTTCTACATCATTCGCAAATTACGATGATCACTAGTTACGCGAAAGTTGATGATTTTAGCCGGTTTCTCGCACGGTTGATCCACAGCTTTTCTTTTTATGCTTGCTGAAAGCGATTGACGCTGCAAAGGTATTTCATTCACGGGATCATGGTTATGATTTAAATTGCTAAGAAGAATGATACATGTTCGCGGAGATTCATCCGAAGTACGCAAAAAAGGTTGGCACTTTTTATCGTTACACCTCCATCTTCCTTCTCCCGTTTTTAAAAATTTACTAAAGTGGAATTTATAGTCATTGACAATTAGAATTGTTTAACCTTTCTCAGACGTCCCTTCAATAATAACTGGAGCAGATTCAGAAGACATTTTTCTTCCCAAATGTAAATGATATTCAAGTCGATTGAAGTTGAAGTCGAGATTTTTACTGTAGCAGAGTGGACCACAAAATTCACTTGCATTCAAAATCAATAAACGAAAACGAAGGAGACTTGTATGTGGAATGCAAACTATTTAAAGGATGTTTTTGAGAATTCCGGATGTTCGAAAGATAAACCAAATTTATGATGCTAGTTAATAGGTTTGAAAATTAGGCCAGGAATAAGACTATTTACACTTTTGCACGGGGCGTGGAAAAGTATTAAAGAATAATTTTGAGAAATTCGATTGTTTGAAGAATAAACCAAATTTATGATGGTTGTTAATAGGTTTCAACATTAGGCCAGAAATGAGACTATTCAGACTTTTGCACGGGGCGTGGAAAATTATTAAAGGATAATTTTGTGAAATTTGATTGTTTGAGAAATGAACCAATTCATGATGCTATTTAATAAGTTTTCAAATCTGATAAAATTGTAGCTTCGGGAATTTCCCAAGTTAAGTAAAATATTGTACTCGTTTGTATCCATTTTCATCCAAAAAAGATGCAATTTCTACTAAAATGTGTGCATTTTTTGGATTGAAGACAAATTTTCAACAAAATAGTTGACCTTTTAACCAAAAGGGATACTTCCTAACAGAATTGTTTGAGTTTCAACAAGCTAGTTTACGTTTCAACCAAATAATTCAGTGTTCAAATGAAAACATAAATTTTTTACCAAGAAGATTACTTTTTCAGCGGAAAAGACATGGTTTTGATAAAATACAATAATTTTCAACCTAACAGTCGATTTTTTACATATTTTCAATTGTTTCTAATATGCAGAAAATTTTTTTACTAAATTATTTATTCAACAGGAACCTGGGACAGAAAAAAGGAAAACTGGTCGCACTCTTTGTAGATTTCAAGGCAGCTTTCAAACGGATTTCAAACGGAAAGGATTCGAAGAGTACGTGAGAGAGAAAGACCTGACAATTAATGTGACGAAGGCAAAGATAGTATGTTTCAGGAAGAGAAAGAATGAAGTAAAGTATGGATGGAAGATAAATGGGGAAATGGTGGAAATGCTAGAGGAATTTTGTTATTTAGGATTCTGGTTCGAAGCGGGAGGGGGAAACGATCTGCAAGTGAAAAAAAGGATGGAAAGTGCGAGTAAGGTGATGGGTCAAGTGTAGGGAATTGGAAAAAGAAGATTCAAAGAGGACTGGAAGATGAGAGTATGGCTGTTTGATTCACTGGGATGGTCTGTGATGTGTTATAGAGTGGAGATTTGGGGATGGAAGGAGTACAAAAAAGTAGAAAACATGCAAGAGAAATTTCTGAGATGGGTTATGGGAGTGAGTTGGAAATGTCCAGGTTATATGTTGAGAGAAGAAACAGGGAGAGAAAAATTGGTGATAAGGCAGAGGAAAAGGGTATGGAATTCTGGAGAGATACTTAAGAGTCGTAAGGGTACCAAAGTTGCACAAGCATGCCTGCAGGAAGTGATAGATAGAGAGAGGAGAGAAAACACGGGACATTCAAGATGGGAGGAGGAGAGACGGAAAGTGAGAAGAGAATGGAGAATGCGTGACGAGGGGAAGGAGTGGCAGGTAGTAGAGTGGGAAATGAGTAAGAAGCAGGAAGAGTAGAGGTGAGGAAAGATTTTGGAGTCAAAATATAATAAATGATATAGGTTCATCAAGATGGAAGGGGTCCCAGAATATTTAGGAAAATTGAAAAAGGAGTGCAGGTGGTCCAAAATGAGACGCTTCAGAATGGGAGAAGGTATGAATGAGTGTAAATATTGGATGAGTGAAGAAATGAAAATGTGTAGGGTATGAAAGGGAATCAATTAGAAGATGTTAATATTGTTGGTATACTGGTCTAAAAATTTTTATTAGAAACTTCAACTATGAAAGGGAATCTTGGGAGCACGTGTTGGTGAGATGTACAGGGGAAGAGAAAGGGGGAAAGAGCGTTGTAGATAAAGGTAGGTCGATACTGAGCGGTTGTGGACAAGGGAAAAAGTGCATGAAGAGCTTAGAAGAGAAAAGGGAAGAGAGAATGCATGGGGGAGGCGAAAACTAAAATTGAAATATGGATATGGAAAATCAGTGTTGCGTGTCTTTGAAAAGCTTGAAGAAAAATGGTGAGAGAAAACGGAAGCCCTGGAAGGTCTCGCGCACTTGTTAGATGATAGTTATTAGCTAGTAAGATAATAGTTAAGAACTTGTAAATAATAAGAAGACGAAGCGACTAGAGGTTAAGATAAGCATAAGGCATAGAGGAAAAGTGAAATTGTAAAATATGTAAAGGGAATGGAGCCCTCAAACCCGTAAAAAGTAGAGTAATAAAATACAATACAATACAATACAATACAATACAATACAATACAATACAATACAATACAATACAATACAATACAATAGGAATCAAAGTTGATGGGATGCCAGGACGAATTAATCAATTAAATTTATTTATTAATCGTCCTGGGGTATTTTTTGGTCAATGGTTAGAGACGTTTGGAGCTTATCATAAATTTATACGAATTGTAATTGAATCAAATAATTTTAAAATATTTCTGAATGGAATTAATTTAATTTAAAAATCATTAGATATCTTAATTTGAAGTAATGATCATTTAAATCATTTATAGTAACATATAAATAAAATATACGTCTAATAAATAACAAAAATAAGTTAATTTTATAACATCAATATGCCATAATAAAATTATTAATTTTTCATTTTTATATTTAATTTATAATTTAAATTTGCATTTTTAATTATTTTTTATATTTTTTTATCCCTCAAACAAAACTTACAAACTGATTGTTTTTATTTTCATATTTTACAATCATATTTATTCATATAAATAATAACTTATATTTTTTTAATTATAAAAAATGTATTAAATATATTTATATATATTTAGGCGTAGGGATGTGGCGACCCCATCGCCCGAGAGCTCCTGCTCTTGCAGTCAGCCGCGTTGCTTTGGGCTAACTCCCCAATGCAACGAATTATGCGGTTACGACACAAGTATCGCGCAGTGCCACCCACAATAGGCCTGTCTCGGATGGAGGCCATGGTTCAGTTGGGAGTGGCAATAGGAACGAACCGAGGCGACGACCAGGCAATGACCCCGGACAAACGCGAGAACATCGATTTAAATGGTCGGACCAACTCAGGAGGGACCTTCTTACCTGTTGGCAAAGAAGCTCACCGGCGCGGAGAGGATTCATGAAGAGGTTACATGACCGTTGGGGCAATATGCACCCGGAGTATGCTCATAAAACGCCTCAGTATTTAAGAGATCAGGTATCCTTCTTGCGAAAAAACGGATGTGAAGCTGTTTATCAACAGGAAGAGGAGCAACATCCTCCAGCGAACATTCCACCCGTTCCAGCAAGACCACCTTTGCAGATAGCCGATAATGTTAACATGATAAGTAGGAGATCTATCCACCAAAAAGTCTTCCTCAGGATGGACAAATTAGCTGAAGCTAATACTGCTCTCCGCGATTTGCTCCTCGAAGATGTTAATCTCTGGAATCTGAACTGTGTAGTTTAGGAGAAGGCGGTCTCCCTGCTTAGCGACGATAGAAGTAACGAAACTTCGGTACGTCTGAGTAAGACACGCGAGCGTATTGCACAGCTTCAGTTCAAAATTGAAACGGCGAGACGGCATGCATCAAATGTTCAGTGCGTGATTAGCTACATAACATCAAATAAAAAGTTCACTCCAAAAGTTAGGGCAATTGCTCGAAACTTGAGGAAACAAATCACACCCTGAACAAGTGTAAACTGTCGACCATCAAGCAGCACTGGACGCAGAAAAATAAGATGTCTTTCAACAGCGAAACAGCGCCTTGAACGGAGAGTTAAGTGGATTCAGGAAAATTCCACCTTTTCTACTAATCCTTCCCGTCTGTTCAATAAAGCGTCATGTGTAGTTAAAAATCCGCCTAGTCGAGAAGAGATTCAAATCTTCTGTGAGCAAGTATATGGAGATACTTATCAGCTAAATGAAGACGCTTCTGATATATCACTCTTTCGTAACTTTTGCCAAAGGCAAAGATTACAAGATCCAGAGGAAGAGTGTCCACTAATTACTGCTGAAGAAGTGAAGAAAGTTATCGCTAGAACTAAGAACTTTTCGGCGCCAGGGCCAGATAAAATCAACAACTTTTGGTGGAAGAAGTTTACTTCTACGCACCAACACCTAGCTCGTATATTTACTACTTTCTTAAACGGAGAACAACCCGTCCCGCAGTGGCTAGTGGAAGGACGCACGGTATTGATCCCTAAGGCCGGAGATTTGTCATGTCCAAAGAACTACAGGCCCATAGCTTGTTTAAACACCAGCTACAAGCTATTCACTGGCATCCTCAAAGAGAGGATATTGACATCCATCGAGCCGGTATGGAGTGTAATAGTCGAACAACGTGGATGCAAGAGAGGGCTGGCAGGTTGCAGGGAGAACCTGTTAATAGACAGGTGTATTACCCAGGACTCGATCAGGTATCGACGCAATCTGTCCATGGCTTGGATTGATTACCGTAAGGCATTCGATAACACGAACCATGAGCTACTTATCAAGCTCCTTGAGTGCATGGAGGTGCATCCAAAAGTAGTGAGATGCATAAAAGAGCTTATGCTCTTGTGGCGGACAAGATTTGTCATAACATTTGACAAAAGACAAGTGACTACAAGCTTTGTCACATATAAGAGGGGCATCTTTCAAGGAGACTCTCTAAGTCCGATACTTTTCTGCATCTCCCTCTTGCCTCTATCTATTGTGCTCCGAGGCAAAAGCTCTGGATACCTATGTGGCCCACCGAACAGAAGAGAATATAAGGTCAACCACCTTTTATACATGGACGACCTTAAACTCTTTGCTTCCTCAAAAAAGGATCTTAACATCCTTGTAGATGCGGTAAATAGGTATTCTAAAGCGATTGGCATGAACTTCGGACTGGACAAGTGTGCTTGCGTCCACCTACACCAAGGAAGACTAGAAACTACATCATCCAGTGACGATCAGGATGTTCAACTCATAGGCGGAAATACCATTCAACATCTTGGTATTGGAGAAACATATACATATCTTGGAATACCGCAAGCGGAAACCCAAAATGTGCATAACTTGAAAACAACCTTGGAAAAAGGTATCGCCAAATTCTCAGAAAAATTTGGGCTTCCGAATTATCTGGAAAGAATAAGATTCAAGCTACCAATATGCTGGCCATTCCTATACTGCTCTACACGTTTGGTGCAGTAAAATGGAACGTCGATGAGTTAAAAGAACTTGATCGAAGCACACGCAAGATGATGACAATACAGCGAAGTCTTCATCCTAGATCTTCCGTACCTTGATTATATCTCCCTCGCGATGAAGGGGGTAGAGGATTGCTAAGCTTAGAGTGTCTTCATCGAAGAACGGTTCTGGCTACAGCCTGCTCAGTTCTAAAAAGCACGGATTCCCTTATGCGACTCGTACATCAACATGAAGTCGCCAATGCTGCGGTGTTTCTATACCATGCAGCAGATAGGGCCGCAGAGGAGCTTGACCTCCCATTTGATTCCAGCGACATTACACATGGCCTAGCATCACTAACACCTCTGGTGCTCAAAAGTCGTATACAGGAAACAGAACATACGCTTCTACTAAGAGAACATGCTGAGAAACCCCTCCATGGTAAGTTCTACGGCATCCTACGTAGAGAAGAGCTCTCGATAGGTCTGTCCAACATGTTTCTCAAGTCTGCTGGATTGAGATCGGAGACCGAGGGATTTCTTTTTGCCTGTCAAGACGGCGTCATAGACACCTTAGTTTACCGCGAGCGCATAATGAATATACCTGTACGCGATACCAACTGCCGAGCGTGCAAGCTAGAGCCCGAAACACTTGGACATGTTCTCAGTGGATGCTCTAAATATGCACGCTGCGCGTACATAGAGAGACACAATGCAGCTCTAAAAGTGATATATTACCATCTTAGGCATCACTATGGTGTTGATCTATTTCCCGTCTTGCCATACGCTCAGGGGGAACTCGAGTCAGTTGTGGAGAATGATCAGTGTAAGATCTACTGGAATTTCTCATTCTCCACCACTCAACGTATCAGTGCTACGAAGCCTGACATTGTCCTCCAAGATCTGAAGAATAATATCATTTACGTGATTGAATTCTCGGCACCAGCCGATGGTAATATCACGGCAAAGGAGGGAGAAAAACAGGCGAAATATCAAGCACTTCTTTTCGAGCTGAGTAGGCTGTACCAAGGCTACAAAGTTCATCTTATAATTCTCATAATCGGCTGCCTTGGAGGTATGAAAGCTTCGTTTATTAGCCAACTCAACAAGATTCCGGCTTGCCAGCGTCAGGCTCATTTCATCGCGAACCGGATGCAAAAGGCTGTTCTCCTGGGATCACTCCATCTGGTCCGTCAACACTGTTCCTCTTAAATTCTACAAAGATTGGTAGCTCTAAAAAAGTATCCAGAGGTGAAACCTTCATCTCCAACTGTCTTGTCTGCCGCGTAAGGTCATCCGCGGCTAGAGACCTGACTCCAGGGAACAGTGTTGCCCGATGTTATCACGCGTAAATTTCCCGCTCTTGCTTACCTTCTAGGACAGAAGGAGCAGAAGCGGATGACGTACACGTTCCAGTAGCTTTGGGATTGGTTTCTTTAAGGAATCATGATCGAAGCTTGCGGACCCTACAACTTCTATAATAATAATTTAAAATATATGAAATTTAAATTTAAATGATAAGAAATTTATTTTCCGTTTTTGAACCTTCTATAAGAGTAACTTTTTCATCAAATTGATTAAGAATAGTATATTTTATATTGTATTTACCAGATTGTTTTGATTTAGGCCCTCTATATATTAAATTTTATTTTATAAATTATCAACGTTTATTACCAAAGAAATAAAAATTTCTTTGAATAAAAATTTAAATATTTATAATTTATTATTATTCAAATCTTTATTTATTTTTATTATATTAAATGATTTTATTAGATTATCTCCTTATATTTTCAATATTATCATTTGGATGAATTAAACATTCTTTTCATATATTTGTTTATTTAATATCCCAAGATACTCCTTGTATTTTATTACCTTTCATAGTAATAATCGTATACATACATACATTATTTTTCCATAATTTTTTTAATATTTCTAATGACAAGAATTTTGTAATAAAGTAAAAAAAAATTAAACCATTTTTCCAGAAAAGTATGAGTTTTTTCTTTTATTCGGACGAATTTTGTACTTTTTTGTTGTATTTCATTGTATCAATATCTTCAACTTGCCCTTTTCAGGGCCAAAATCGGCCCTGCAATAATATTTTCATCATACCTCAATCGAAAATTCGACTTTCGACGCCTGTGGAGCGGGTCGAAAATCGAATTTTCAATCCTAGGGAAAAAAGTGACAGATCAATACAAATGGCGACGCAATTTTCTTCATTTTTTCATCTCGTCAACATTTTCTTCACTTTATTATTTCTTCACACTTTCTTCCCTAGGCTTGAAAATTCGGTTGTCGACCCGCTCTCCACAGTCATCTCAAGTCGACTTTTTGATTATCGATATGATGAAAAATTATGACACAATATACTATTGCTGACAACCGAATTGCTAATTTTAATGTACGAATTATATTTCTAACTTATTCAATTATTACCATGAAAGGTATTCAAATACAAGGAGTTCCTCGGGATGTTAAATGAACAAGTATATGAGAAGAATTTTTAATTCATCCAAATAATAATATTGAAAATATTTTATATTGGAAATATAAGGAAATAATCTAATAAAATCATTTAATATAATAAAAATAAATACAGATTTAAATAATAATAAATTAAAAATATTTTAATTTTTATTCAAAGAAATTTTTATTTCTGTGGTAATAAACTTTGATAATTGATCAAATAAAATTAAATATATAAAAAAAAAAAAATTGATTAGCATTTCGAACTCGAAAGTTCATTGCCTCACTACCCGCTTCGGGTAGTGTTTCTAGGTGGATAAATACTACCAGTGTGGGTCCACCACACCCACGACGGGTCAACAACACGCAGTATTCCCCGAACGGTCACCCATCCAAGTACTAACCGCGCCCAACACTGCTTAACTTCAGTGATCTAACGGGAACTGGTGTTTTCAGCGTGGTATCGCCGTTGAATTAAATATATAGAGGGCCTAAATCAAAATGATCTGGTAAAAAGAATATAAAACATACTATTCTTAATCAATTTGATGAAAAAGTTTCTCTTTTAGAAGGGTTAAAAACGGAAAATAAATTTCTTATAATTTAAATTTAAATTTCATATATTTTAAATTATTATTATTATCAATTTTATTAGATATACTTTTTTTATAATTAAAAAAATATGAGTTATCATTTATAAGAATAAATATGATTGTAAAATATGGAAATAAAAAAAATCAGTTTGTAGGTTTTATTTGAGGGATAAAAAATTTTTTTACATAATTAAAAATGCAAATTTAAATTATAAATTAAATATAAATATAAAAAATTTATAATTTTAATATGACATATTAATTTTATAAAACTAACTAATTTTTGGTGTTTATTAGAAGTATATATTATTTATATGTTACTATAAATGATTTGAATGATCATTACTTTAAATTAAGATATCTAATGATTTTTAAATTAAATTAATTCCATTCAAAAATATTTTAAAATTATTTGATTCAATTACAATTCGTATAAATTTATGATAAGCTCCAAACATTTCTGAGCATTGACCAAAAAATACCCCATCTCGATTAATAATTAAATTTAATTGATTAATTCGTTCTGGCATCCCATCAACGTTGATTCCTATTGAATTGTATTGTATTGTATTGTATTGCATTTTATTACTCTACTTTTTACGGGTTCGAGGGCTCCACTCCCTTTACATCTTTTACAATTTCACTTATCATCTATGCTTTATGCTTATCTTAACCTCTAGTCTAGCTAGTCTAGACTGGCTAATAACTATCATCTAACAAGTGCGCGAGACCTTCCAGGGCTTCCGTTTTCTCTTACCATTATTCTTCCAGCTTTTCAAAGACACGCAACACTGATTTTCCATATCCGTATTTCAATTTTGGTTTTCGCCTCCCACATGCATTCTCTCTTCCCTTTTCTTGTCTAAGCTCTTCATCCACTTTTCCCCTTGTCCACAACCGCTCAGTATCCACCTAACTTTATCTACAACGCTTTTTCCCCCTTCCTCTACCCCTGTAGATTTCTTCAACACGTGCTCCCAAGATTCCCTTTCATACCCACATACCCTACACATTTTCATTTCTTCACTCATCCAATATTTACACTCATTCATACCTTCTCCCATTCTGAAGCGTATCATCCTGGACCACCTACACTCCTTTGTCAATTTCCCTAAATATTCTGGGACCCCTTCCATCTTGATGAACCTATACCATTTATTATATTTTGACTCTATAATCTTTTCCCACCTCTGCTCTTCCTGCTTCTTACTCATTTCTCCCTCTAACACCTGCCACTCCATCCCCTCTTCACGCATTCTCCATTCTCTTCTCACTTTCCGTCTCTCCTCCTCCCATCTTGAATGTTCCGTGTTTCCTCTCCTCTCTCTATCTAATACTTGCTGCAGGCATGCTTGTGCAACTTTGCTACCCTTACCACTCTCAAGTTTCTCTTCAAAATTCCATACCCTATTCCTCTGCCTTATCACCAATTTCTCTCTCCCTGTTTCTTCTCTCCACATATAACCTGGGCAGTTCCAAGTCACTCCCATAACCCTTCTCAGAAATCTCTCTTGCATGTTTTCTACTTTTTTGTACTCCTTCCATCCCCACATCTCCACTCCATAACACATCACAGACCATCCCAGTGAATCAAAGAGCCATACTCTCATCTTCCAGTCCTCTTTGAATCTTCTTTTTCCAATCCCCCACACTTGACCCATCACCTTACTCGCACTTTCCATCCTTTGTTTCACTTGCAGATCGTTTCCTTCTCCCGCTTCGAACCAGAATCCTAAATAACAAAATTCCTTTACCATTTCCACCATTTCCCCATTTATCTTCCATCCATACTTTACTTTATTCCTTCTCTTCCTGAAACATACTATCTTTTTCTTCGTCACATTAATTGTCAGGTCTTTCTCTCTCACGTACTCTTCGAATCCTTTCATTAACAAGCTCATAGTCCAAGAGCTAACTACAAAAAACGACTCGATTCGGTGCCCAAGATCAAAGCTCGAAAGTTGTAAGAAAAACATTTGTACATCATGAAATAGCACCTCAGCCAGTTTGCAATCTTTGCGTATGAAATGGCAGCCGGTTTTCCACGACGGAAAATTGGTCAAAAAAGTCGATTTGGTGGCCGCGTCAAATTTGTTTAGAAACATTCTTTAGGTTTCAACTAAGAGCGGTCAAACAATGGCAGAAGTCCA
>CAKNXH010059511.1:55964-67547 GCA_932178445.1 Andricus quercusramuli
TGTGCATGTGCATGTGCATGTGCATGTGCATGTGCATGTGCATGTGCATGTGTATGTGTATGTGTATGTGTAGGTGTAGGTGTAGGTGTAGGTGTATGTGTAAATGTATATGTATATGTATGCATGTGTGTATGGATGTATGTCAGTGTATGTTGTACAATTGCCCTGGATATTGTGGTATAGTGAAGGTTTTATCAGTTTTTTTATCAATTTTACTTGCTTCGCCGGGATATTCCTCTAAAGATTTGTAAACGTGATCCTAGCGATATCTGTTTTAAGCACACTGTTTTGGCCGAGGTGAATAACCATTGGATGACCTGGGTTAGATTTGCATCTATAATTATATGAACAGTACATGATAGCCTGAATGGAGTCGTTGAGAGAATTGATTTGATTGCCACGTACCCTACGATAGAATTTCTTTTTATGAAAATCCTCTGGAATCCGGAATCTTTGCGCATATTATTAACTTTAATAATATAGCTCTCGAAGGGGATTTCAATACCAACTTAAACGCGACTAGCATTCACACGGAATACCTAACTTCTATGGTGTCCAGGTGAAAAAGTTATGTATAGTGGGCAAGACAATCATATATACTCAATCATTCAGATCATTGAAATCATATACGTCAATCATTCAGATTAAAGAGCAGACGCAAAATTTGTCAAAAGTTTACGAGCATCCGTTTCAGAAACATCTAATGAACTTCGACTGGGAGATTCTGTTACTTAAGGTTGACATAAATATTAAACTTAGTTACTTACATAATTGTTTAATGTCAGCATTTGACCAGTTAGAGTATGATAATATGCTTAGACTGGCTGAACGAACAAGAAATCCTATATTTCAAACTCAGTTTCGTAGATTTAGGATTTTAGTACAAACCAAACTTAGTGATAAGTCAACTAAATACAATAATAACTCTATTAAAAACATATATATATATATATATATATATATATATATATATATTATGAAAACATCTGGCATTTATTAAGGCGATTATACCTTATACCCCCAAACATGAATCTACGGTTAATAATTTCCATCCTAATGAAGTTTCAAAAGTATATTTAACTTTGGCCCCATCATCTTCTATGAGGCCCTCTGCTCTGAGTCCACTGTGCTGAATTTTAAACGATACTGATTTCTATTTTTCTTATATAACTCTTGAAGCTCTTTTGGAGATGGTTTTGGCAATTAAATCTAATACTGTAGGAATTAATGAAATATCAATTGAAATGATTTGACTTGCACTCCCAGTAATTTTTCCTATCCTACTCCATATTTACAACACATCGCTCCAGGTTGGTATTTTCCCGGATAGTTGGAAAAACGCAATAATTCAATCTGTCGCGAAGGTCCAAAAATCCATCCATTCCGATAGACTTTCGACTGATCTCTATTTTTGCGCCATTTCTAAACCCCTTGAACAGGTAGTCCACAAGCAACTTACCACATACTTTGATACACACAAATGAATAGATCTAATACAATCGGGCTTTTAGGTTAAGCACACTACGTAAACAGTAAATATTGAGGCTACGACATATTTCAAAATTGCTATCAATGATGAGATCATAAATGCAGTTTTCTTCGATTTTTCTAAAGCCTTCCAAATTTTCAACAGTGAGCTTCTTCTATATGAAATAAGATCATTAAAACTGTCTGAATCTGCTATTTCATGGTTTGCATCGTATCTATCTAATCAATTTCAACAAGAAACGGTCAATGTGAACTGTCAGATTGCTCGGAGGTTGTGAACGGGCTCCGTCAGGGCTCTATGCTTCTAACATGGGCATCGAGGTCCAACATTGAAAATGCCATCAATGTTCCGATTATTTTAAGCTTCATCTTCCGGGTACTATTTCCTTCTTGAAAAGGTTACTTGAGCAAGTGCAGGAGAACATCGATCGCGTAGTGCTGAAAACAATGGGCTTCGGATGAACCCCAAGAGAACTAAGGCTAATACTATTATATGGGCCTTCCTTTCCCCGCCACCTGAAACCATCGCGACCCTTCCATCACTTCTGAATTATGGCCAAGAAATATAATTAATGGAGGTGGTTAAGGACATGGGTTACATGTTCAACAGTGTCTTTTCTTGGTAAGATGATGTCATTAACATATCAAGAAAGACATTTGGAGTACTCTAGCAAAAAAAAGTGAAAAAGGAATCATAACCAACACCTAAAAAGATCCTCCCAGTTAAGAGCCTGATTCTTCAAATTTCTAACATTGGATGTATCGGTTACGATACGACGACATAACGCACGAACTGAACAAAAAATTCGAGCGTGCACTAAATGTTTGCGTTCGTTTCAATTGTAATATACCTAAGTATGAGCATATAACACTATGCAGGCAGCGTGCTGGCCTGCGTAATGTTGCCAGGAGATGACATTTTTTATGGGTAATCTACTGTCACTGGCTATCATTTTAAAAAATCCATCTACGAATAATTGTTTAACATCAATAACCCTGACCTTGAAATCATGCATTGGTAGCTTCCAAAACTGTAATTTACATATATTTATTAACGAACATTACCAACTTGAAGAGTATTCTTTTTGCTTTTTATTTGGCTCATTACTTATGTTCAAATTTCCGCATTATTAAATCTCATATTATTATAAATTCTTTACGAACCAGTTGTTACATGTAATTATTTCAAAACAACTTATTAACTTGTGCTAATCTGCCGTACATAGGTATAAATCTAACATAGTGTTCTCATTACCGTCATTAGACCAGGTACTGTACAATTTAAATAATTTATTATCTGTTTCTTGTAGGGTTATTCAGCCCTAGAGAATTCATAAATAAATAAAAATACAAATATGATTTGCCGTAGTTTAAGTCCGATCGCAGAGTTTTGTTATTAAGATGGGATCACCTTTTTGGCACATTCAAATAAAGATATCTAAAAAATTTTACAGTTTGAAGCCATTTGGGCAACGCATTAGGTTGCAGCAAGCCAAAAGCCTTCGAATAAACCTTTAGAAGTTACAAATTTGAAATTAAAATCAGCCTGCGCCCATAATATAGACAAAATATTCTGGAGAAAATATGAGATATCACATTCTTGAGAAAACGTTGGCTCCGGACATGATAACGCATAAGTAGCATAATTTCTGTGATATGTTATGATGGCAAACTGAGTTATGATTTTCGGCGTATTTGTTATCGAATTGGAACTAGCCTTTAAAGCTAAATTAGTGGAAATTGTTACAAGTTTTTTTAATGAATCAACAAGAAAAAGAATTCAAACACGTTCTTAAATTTAAAACCCTTCTAAAAATACACAAAAGATACCAAGTTAGCATATTTGCCAAGTATTGCATATTCTATCACACGTTTTTACATGCTTTTGGGTCCGCACTAATGGATAACTCGCACTGTTTCGAATAAACGTATCATAAACATACCTGTTATATCAATAGCTTTTAACGTATCAAGGATTGGTTCCGTTATGTCGTCCGGTATGTGTGTTAATTTATTATTTTGTAGACTGAGTGTCTCCAGAGAATTCAGGTTATCAAACACCATCGCTGGCAGCACTTTGATTCTGAAACAGAACATGGTATTTTTAGTTACAACTTTAGATGATGATTAGTATTCGAGATGAAGTGGAATCTTATTATTACTATTTCGAAATTTGTATATGGATAGAACCTGTAAAAATGAACAAATATACATTACTTCTCTAATACACATTTACATTACAAGTCCCCACAAATATTCTTTAAAATATGTGAAAAATCATGAAGTTAATCTACAAATTAGTTTTAATTTTAATGTAGTATAGGTTATGTTGGGAACAACATTAATTTAAATATGCCGTATTTCTTTTGAACATGTGACAGCTGATGAATAACCTATTTTAGCAGAAACTAAAATAAGGAGCGAAAATTCGAAGTTGCCGATAATCCGTAGTCCTGAGTTTGAAACGCAGCGGAGCAAGGAAGGATTTTCTTCACTGCTAAAGAATAAAAACTATTTCGGTTTGTACGAGTAGATCGATAACTAAAATTCAATTGACGAAAAACTTACATGTTAACGTTTTTTGAAACATCTATTAGTTTTTTTCAATTTTTTTGATTCTATTATTATTATTAAATATATCTATTATAATTTTTTTTATATGTGCGGTTAAGATTTCGCAGTACTGACAGGTAGATTTAAAAATGTCCAAAGATGAGCCAAGAATGCACGATGAAAATCGTCTTGGAGTTTGCTTATTATGATTCGGAAAAACGAGGAAAAAGATACCCGTACAAGAAAAATTGAAGGTTTATGTGGAGAAAATGTTTAATTATGATGCTGATGATAATAATCGGATACCCTTAGTTACGTTTACTACCTGAAAAGAGACGTATACTGTATTGTTAAAGATGATACTGAAAACAGCGTAAGACTGCCCGACTTTTCTGATATACCGCTGAAGAGAGCCACAAGATTGAGTTGCAGCAATACTTTATGTGGCAATCGTGTTTGTCATCTGGCAAAAACACCGTCTTCTGAAAATTTTAGAAAGGGCAATATTATGCCCAATCGAGAGAGCATATTGGCAGATGTCACGAATGAAGAAATCTCAGGTAAGTTAATAAAACTGATGAATTAATTCCTTTCTAACCTTTTCTTAACTCCTGCGGCTTTCTCACACCTTTCCTGAAATTCCTTACTTAGATAAAGCGAAGACAACCGTTTTCGAAAGACGCTACAGCTACAGCTTTTTGGTTAGATAACCTGACTAGTTGCATAGTAGAATCGGGTCTAAAAGTTAGAGAAAAAATAGTCTCGTCACTCTTGAACAGGAAATCGAACGGAGAAAACGTGAAAAAGCCTGCAATTCTGTAATCAAATTAAGGATGCAGCGGCCATCCTCTTCAAATCACTGTAAGGAACTGAACCACAAGAAATGTATTGCACGAGTCGCTTTTTCCGCAGATGGCTTTCTAAAAATTCAATCCAGGTTCCAACTCAGTCAGAAGATCATTGAAATTGCTGCTGCTATACGTGTCGCTACGAAAAACTCTAGAATTGTTGAGTCATATCTAAAGTAGAAGCTTTCGCCTAAAAGTAATTGGGTCGAAAACAAGCGAAAAGTTTTTGAAGTTCACTTGAAGTTTCAAATCGATGGTGGAGGAGACTTCTAGAAAGTATGCTTGTCTATTCAATCCTACACAGAAGATAAAGAATTTGATAGACTCCGTGAAAAGTATGAACAAGGAGTTTTTGCTAAGCCATTCAAGAATTCTGGTATCAATAAATTGCTCGTTTTTGGATCGGCATAAAGTTCCCGTGAAAATTACGCGAGCGCCTCGCAACTGTGGTCTGCAATACATCTTAATTATTATTTTCGAAGGAAGTATTGCAGCTGACTTGAAAATGGCTAATGTCATGCTGGGCATTATGTCCCATAGTAGCACTTTTCTGTGCACGTGGTGTTATGAGAAGAAAGGTGAACTCAATGAACGTGGAATGTGCAGAACAGTAGGCAACATACTTCAGAAATTTGTGAACTCGCGTAAAGCAGGAGCTGTAAAAGCAGATGCAAAAACCCATAAAAGTTGCACCAATCCTCCTATTTTCAATACTTGTGAAGACAAAAATTTTCTGCAGATCCTACCTCCGCCAGAATTACATTCATTGCTGGCTCTACTCAATACAAACATCTTGATCCTGACTGCAGGACACCTTGCGTTTGAAAAACGCTGTGGTTCTCATTTGAGTAAAAATTGCGGTCTCTGTGACCCTGACTTTTCCTAAAGTTGGCTAAAATACACATTTCCGATGTTTCACATCGATATCGATTTTTGAACCGGCGATATTGAACCAGCTACCTAGAAGGACGGGCGGTGTCCTCAGGACACCTTGTGTTTTAAAAACGTTGTAATTCGGATTTGAGTAGAAATTTCGGTCTCTTTGACCCTGAATTTTCCTAAAGTTGGCTAAAATATACATTCCCGAAGTTTCATATCGATATCGATTTTTGAACCGGCGATATGGAACCAGCTACCTAAACGGAATGTCGGTGTCCTCAGGATACCGGCCTCTTTTCGAGAGCAACGAAAGCGAGCCGTCCTTTGGACGTCCACCATGGCTCTTTGAAAAAAATGTATTGTTTTTGTTCACTTTGTTCCAAAGTTTTACTGTGTTGACGTTTCTAAGGTTTATTTGCTGAAAATCTGACATTTACAGAAATTCATTACGTTGCATGTTTATTGTTCTTGACTCTTTACTTACTTTTATAGACAACTGTCATGCTAATTTTTATACGTACCGTGAAAATAATGTACGCATGTAACGTTTCTCTTCTGATTTTCTTCTGTATTCTTAAATACAAATAAATAACGCAAAAATTCACTTTTTGTTGATTTTCTTCGTACATGCAACCTTTTTGACTATGACAGTACTCACGCTATCACTAATCATCTGACCAGAAATCCACACGGTGAATAGGAAGGTATCAATACCATTAGCGGAATTCCGAAATCTACATATTCCGTCACGATTTGGTCACTGAACGCCCCGGTGTACTGAGGACACCGACCGTCCTTCTAGGAGGGGTCCAGACCCAGTCCTTCTAGTGTTAAGAAGTATGAGAAGCTAGGGCTAGGATTCTTTAGTGAACAGGCGATAGGGTCTGTGACCTCTTGGCATCATATGCACTATGCGGCCAGGCTGCAACGTGCTCTCTGTGAATATAGCAGCCTTCACTCAGTTTGAAACTAGTTACTGATAAGGCTTTCACAAAGTCGTATAATAAATGTTCTTCTAAAACTCACCTTGCACTTCATATGCAGGATCTTTAGTTTTTCTAAAGGATATTCCCCGTCTTCACGAGTCTGTATCCTCAAAACTTGATTTTTAATCGAGTTGCCTGATACTGAGAACAGTGCAGTCTATGTCTACGCCTCGCTAAGAAACATTTAAAAATATTTCAAAAGCATCCTTCAAATCTTCACAAAGAAGAATTGTTTATGAGTCACAAAATTCATCAAATGCTGTACTTTTATTTGTACAAAAGGATCAAATATTGTTAGTAGAAATGAAGATTATTTTCTTGCATGTTGTTGTTTGACTATAGCACTTGCAATAATAAAACTAACACATTGATTTCCTTCTTTCATCAGAAAATTATATATATATTCTTACTCTTTTGAGTACATTTTTTTCACGCCGAAAGAAACTGAAGCAAGCAAGAGGAACTCAACGTATATTGTATAATTTTCATAAAAGAAGGTTCTATTCAGGAGGCCAAAACTGCTGTTTCATTAGATCTAGTGCACGGTATTTTTTTTTAGATTTTTAGGTAATTTAGTCTACTTTACTTATTTACTGACAACTCTTAACTGTAATGCACAAGAACAGAGTTATTTTAGGAACACTAAAATTGAACATTTTTGTAGTCAGGTTTTTTAATAAAAATAGGTTTTAGCAGCTTCATCTTCTGAACTATTGGAGGTTAAGTCTTCAATTTTTTCAGTTTTGTAGTGAATTTTATGTCCTTCAAGTCTCGCCCAGCATGCCTGACCGTAAGAGCCACCAGGAAATAGCAATTTTTAAAAACATGTTCACCGATTTTTAATCAGTTGAAAGAAATTTCGTTGTCGCAAGATGTTTGATATATGCGGCATCTTCTTAGGTACCAAAAAAGCATTAATATCAATTATTCGTCACTTTAGTGTCATTCCCACAAAGCTGAACTTAATAACATCAGAAAAAAGATCGCATCGATTTTTCAAAAACGGCTTGAACGTTTTTTTCATTTTGATTTCGAAATCATCGTGAAGTATCAGAGCGTAATGAGAACAGGAAGAGACCAGTAGGTGCAAGACCTTTTGGGTGGAGTTCCATTGAAGCCCACCGTGTAATACTTTATAAAATATGCGTTGAAATTGTTAAGAAAAGTATATACGTGATGAAAAGGAATTCAGCAACTCATATCTTATACAGATTATAGTTTACGAGAGTTGACAAAAAAATATATTTGAATAAGAAGGTATTGGAGAAGATATGCAAAATTTCAAGTGGAAAGAAAAAAATATATATAAACTTGGATCATATCAAATTAGCCCTGTGTAAGAAGAATAAGTGTTTAAAAAAATAGAAAATAATTCGCGCAGGTACAAAGAAGATCAATATATGAATTTAAAAAATTCCAGAAAAGCTCAAAGATAATTTTGATCCGCAAGTGGATAGTAAAGCTGTTATGTGCATTAACAGTAGGGTGACTGGGCGTCCTCATTTAGGAGGACATGTCTTACTTCTCGCTTGCTTGTCCTACTGTCCTCTTAAATTTTGGAAAATCCATAAAATGTCCTAATTTTTGATCGAAAGACAAAATTTACCTTTTTTTCATCAAATATTCCCTACGATCGCATTTTATATTTTTTTCCTCTTTATTAAAAAAAAAGAGAGATGTAAACACTGCGATTTTGATACGCGCGACAGAAACCAGACTTTTTATTGATGTAAAATCCGGTAAAATGAATATACGGGAATACCAAAATTTTATTGGTGCCCACCAAACATCAGCAGCTGGATGATTTTATAGTATGTGTTCGCGAATGTCAGGGGGATCTAAAGATGTATCTCACTATGTTGCACTGTTGCGCACTGACGCTCCACGCGCAAGTTTTTTGACGCTCCAGATTTCCTAAGGATTTCTTGCGGAACCTTAAGCACCAAAAAAATGCCGCGTGAGGTGTCGTTGCGCTTCTGTGGTCATCTTTGGTGATCTTTGGGTTCCCCTAGTTTATGTTTCATTATGGCCGTGGCTGTTGCTCGTTGATTTTACTCAGGCGCGGATCCAGAGAAGGGTTTTAGGGGGGGGGGGGGGCATCCGATAATTCCCCTTCCCATCCGCTCTCAAGGGCGAGGTTAATAATAATTTCAAAGTTATTTATTCGCTTCGAATGTTTATTATAAATTATATAAATATGTTAATCACGAATCTTATAAATATAATTGACAAATGTTTAATAGAAACCATGTTTTTATAATTACATGCTACGTCTTGCATGTCCTGGTGTAATCATTATTCAACAAGTATAAATATTCATAAAATTTTTGAAGTCAAGCATAAACTACAAAAAGATTATTTTCAAGGAAGTGTCTACGCGTACAGAAAAAATCGGGCTGTGCGTACCGAAATTTCGGTACAAATAGCCCCTTTTCCAGCTCCCCTTATTTGTACCGAAATTTCGGTACACGTAGCCACGGCCTATTTTTAATAAGCAAAATTTAGGCGTCTATTTCCGCTTCTTGCGATATTCATATTCCCTGTTCGAATCCGGACTGAGGCAGATTTTTTCTTGTTCTTAAAACATTATTTGTCTGAAGTAATCGTTTTAACGAATCAAGATTTGTATTAATTATGAATGTACTCTATTATTTCGAACACACTAAGTTGAAGAATGACTGAACAAATTTATAAATATTCAAAATTACATCATTTTACGCAATTTTAAGTTAGAAAGATTAAAAATTAAAAAATTACAATTATCTTTCTTCAAATTAAATACTTCTTAAATTAGAAGTTAAATCAATTTAATTTTAAATCGTTGTAAATGAATAATTGTTCAATTGTTATTCATACATAAAAATTTGTTTCGAAATCTTTCAAAATATTCCCTTAGAACTATATTTTTTGACTAAAAAATCCATTTTTGCCAAATTTATAACTGTTCAATTCTTATTTATTCATAAAAACTTGCATCCGTTTTGAAATATTCTTAAACATTCTTTAAAAATTAATTTTTCAAAATAAAAACTATTCGAAATTTTCCCAGGAATCTTTAGACAATATTTGTATTATCTTAAAACCTTTCAAAATCCTTGAAAGCTCATAAATTTTATTAAAAAACTTCTAAATATCTCCTCAACTTACTCGAATTGTTTCGAAATGAATTTATTTTTATTTGTTATTTACACATCAATATTTAACATTTTTACTTGCAAATAAAATGTTTCAACTTAGAACAATTGAAACTTGAGTTTTTAATTGAAATAGTTAAATTTTTAACGTCAAAATCTGTAAATTGTTTAATTTTATCAGATTCAGAATCGCCCTATAAAATCAATCAATTATTGTTCAGTTGAGAATACACGAACTACAGTTTAATTTTCAAAATCATTATTTTATTCATATTCACAGTTGATTAACTTAAAACATTTTTTGTCAACAAATTTCAGTTTCCAAAGATATTAATCTTGTATTGTGTAAGTCTTCAAAACTGCATTTTAACATTCTTTTAATTGGAAATGTACCCTTAAAAATGAAGATGTGAAATGGAACATTTTTATCGTAAAAGATTGTAGAATTCCACATTGTGAACTGAATGATTTCGTAATTGAAAAAGTTAAAAGTCAACTTAGCATTAAAAAAAAAGTTGAAATCAAACATATTTCAAATTGCATTATATATCTTTTGATATGAAATTTCCGATATTTCAAGTGATTGGATAAATTTTCTTTTGAAAACCTTGTAAGAAATACCAGTCAAAAAATAAGTTCACTGCCATTTCGCGCTCTCAAAAAATTCCGATCATCTCCTGGTTTCCCGGTCTAGCGGCCACCCAGAGTTAGGGTGTTTCAGAATATAATTATGCTTCTCGAATGATTTTACTTATTTCGTTCTTGGTAGCTTAACAATGTTTCTTCAAAGAAACAATTAAAATGATATATGGTTCAATAATTCGGACATTGAAGTCTTTTAATGAAGACAGTAAAAACTCTGGGATAAATTTTGTTGCACCAAATTTTAGGATGGGGTTCCGTTTCGCTCGGAGTTGGGGTACGAAACTATCGCCTCTTGTTTTTGCCGCAAAACTGTAAAAACAATTGACAGCAGGTAACGTTTCATACCCCAAGTCCAAGTGAAACCATACGTTTTGTAGTGGCACCATTCACACTACACGGAGACAAAAATATGCCTATAATATTAAGAACACTAGTCATGCTTTTGTCGCAGGTTTCATTCAATGCTTTTAAAGCCGTTATCCCTCGCGAAAATAGCTCGAACTTCTCCTTGCTATATTTGTAAAGAACACACCCTCTTAGAGTATGAGTACTCATACGTAAGAGATATTAGACCACGCCTACTTACGAACCTAGCTTCACAGCAAGCGCCGGTACGCGTGGCCTAACATCGCTTTTGCAAGAGTACTCATACTCTTGATTTGAAAGTGTCAACACGAACTAATTTCAGTGTCAGCCGATTCATTTCAATCCACGAGATTTCAAGTCAAGCTCCAATTTGCCAGAATTCGCCAGCGCGAATACAGTGAAAAACTGGCCTATTCAATCGAATTATCAAGGTATAACTACAACGCGCAGGGACATATAGGATCTTTTGTAAATATATATTAATGATTCCCGTAGCTCAGTCTTGTCCTCTGGACTTATGCACTTGGAATCGCTGGTTCGAGACTCGAGGCATGCAATTTTTATTTCATTTTTTTTTTTGTAAATACCTTGACCACGAATTAAGGCAAATTGACATGCATTCAATTCGCGCTGGCTCAGTTCGTTTCAACGAATCAGAAAGCAGAATTCGGGCGAATTCAAACA
>CAKNXH010059511.1:68482-117944 GCA_932178445.1 Andricus quercusramuli
GGGGGTATGTCCTACTTTTTCCACTCGGGCAACTGGCAGCACAGTTTACATTATTTATATTCATTTTTGGCATGAAAATATATTTGTAGTTTCCTGCGATAGTGATTGAAAAATTATGGCCGAACCGGTATTCAAAATATGATAGAAAAGAATTAATATGAATAGGTAAAGGATATTCTTGAATAAAACACAAGAAATCGAAAAAATTATCTGCATTTCGACCTAGAGGGGGGGGGGGGATAGAAGATGGACGTGAAGAAAAATATTATTATTCAATAACATAGGGGTGAATTTAAAATGTGAATAGAAGAATAAATAAAGAAAGTTTGACGCGAACAACATTAAGTAAATAAAAAAGTGACCAAAAAGAAATAATGTAGCTGATGATACATTGAAAAAGAGAGACACAAAGATTATCACGGTCAGTATATATGAATCAGTGAGAAATTTACTTATTGAAATAGCAGTTCGATATTTCACTGATTAACTAGTGATTTCAGACGTATTCAATAATCAATTCAGTAACACTAGAGAGACACATATGAGACAAGTCCTCTAAAGTGTACGGTGAAGCGTTGTTATAATTATTTTAATCAAGTAGCGAAAATGACTTCCTAATGAGACTCGATTCCAGCTATTTAGATTAGTGAATTTTCACTGAAAATCAGTGGCAGCACAATGATTTAGAATTGAGGAGTGGATTTAAAATAGGTAGAGGATGCACATTTTTTGAAGTAATGCAACCTATAAGACCAAAATGCTCCCACAGGACTCAAAGTTCTTCAAAGTGTAGTGTTATTGGATTTTAATTTGTGAAAACAAATTATCCCATCGGGACTCATCAACTTTAGCTATTTTTAACTTATTTAATATCAATCAAACAAACTTTTGTTGTATACAGTTACTAATTGAAGGCTCATAATATGTTATGTGATAATCAGTGAAACTGACGAGCCATTGTGTTGATTGCGGCCAGCCGAGACCTCTTTGGACTAACAATAAGACATCACATTCGCACTACCCCAGGTGCGAATTTGTGTTCGCAGCCAGAGTTCGACGGCCGGACCAAGGTCGGACCTACTTTGGCACCCGAATTTCGGTGAATAGATTTGGCCCAACTGTGGCAGCTTTAATCCCCTTGGCTTTGCCAACATTGGTAGCCGACATTGACGGTCACAGTTCACCCAAACGTCGGCTCAACTCTGACCCAAAATTGGATCGGCCTTATTCTACCCCGTGTAAGTAGCCCTACTTCGCCCGGCCGTCGGCCCAAATCTAGCCCAAAGTCAGGCTGATAGTCGGATAGACTGTGGCGAGTTTCTTTTCCAAAAGGACCGTAAGATTATTTTGGCCCAACTCTGGGTGAGGTGCGCACAACTTTTGGCGTAATAATAAACAGTACAAGTAACCCTACTTCGCTCGACCGACGATCCACGTCTAGCCCATATTCGGGCCGACAGTCGCATAGACAGTGGCGCATTTTTTGAAAGGAATACCGAATTACGGTCGACCCTTGGAATATAATTGTCCAGACTATGGTTGAGGTTGGCAGTCGAATGAACTTTATTGAATTTTTTGACGTTATACTTAACCTCGCCAAAAATTGTCTTATAAACGCTTCAAGAATGCTGTAATTTTCGGTATTGCTTTACCTTTCTATATGGCCTTTGACGTTATAATTGTCAAATTTCACCAAATTTGAATTTGCACAGGAACAATTTATTATACACACCTTCTCATAATATATATATATATAATTAAAAAAACAGTTAAACAACCACAGCAGAGTCCCACTAAGAGCAACCGCCATCTAAAAAATGTCAATAGCCCCCAGTGGAACCGCGGTAAATCACACCTATGGCAACGTCTCACAACCGTGAGATGCGTGGTCACAGGGTACGACGAAATCACAACAACAGGCCGTCGAAACACTCGTGTGTCCTGAGGACACGAAGCGACCCAAGGATGACAGCTTTCTGCATCCATCTCGCTAGTGCCTTGGCATATTTTTGGCACGCGGGTATGGCTTTAAGGTTACGAACCCGTGATAGTTTCCTACCTCCGAGAGCACCAATCACAAGGACAATAACTCGAACCGAATCCTTTGAGTACAGTCGTTGCAGCTCTCTCTTAAGGTCTTGATACCTCTCCTCCTTTTCTTTCTTCTTTGCAGTGATGTTGTATTCGGACGGAGCCGAGAATTCGATCACGAATATAGTTTGTTTCTCGAAGTCTTGGAGAACAATGTCAGGTCTCGAGTGAGCAACGGAGACTGCTGCCCAAAAATCTTAGTTCCAGAAAATTCAGCACTTCTCGTTTCGGACAATTGACTCTATATCCCTTGAAGCATTCGGCAGGGCAGGATCGCGACCAACACCGTGAGAGCGACAAAGATGGTAATAAGGTACTTTTAGGGCCGCATTATGTCTATAGATGTACGTCGTTCCTGAGTGGGTCAGACACCCAGAGAGTATGTGCTCTAGGTGCTCAGCGTGTGCATGACACGCTCTGCACTTATCACTGGGAACTTCTTGACATAAAATGCGGGCACGGTATGCTGAAGTGGAAATAACACCGTCCTGGCATGCAAAAATAATACCCTCTGTACCTGAACTTCGGCTTTGAGACGTGAAGCATCTAGATGGAGTAATGCACTTTCCTCACTTCTGATGTTAAAATTCAGGCCAAGTGTCTCGGCCGCATGCTCCGTGGCTTTGTAAAGGAACGCTCCTTCGCCAATCATCTCGTGATTCCTGACCATTTTTAGGAGCGGATCTCTGTCATTAGCAACGATGTAAGCTGTACTTAGAACAATTCGGTTATGAAGACACTAGATATATATATATATATATATATATATATATATATATATATATATAGTTGAAAGTTTGTCATAAGAAAAAAGATTTGTTAAAATTTACCCCACCCCCACCCCCACAGGAGGCAGGCGTGGGGGTAACTTTGTAATTTCAAATGGCAACCCCAATTTTTTATCACAGATTCAGATTCTCCTTTACGAAATACGTAAGTTTTATGAGGAAAATTTGTTTCGATTCGCGATAGATGGCGCTGCGATTGCGAAAAACGAAATTGTTGAGACTACTCTTAGCTCTCCCCAGGAATAACGACGCGGACGTAGTAGTTGTCTATTCCCTTCGGGGTGCTTAATTTCGGTGAGTCCCCTTGCCTCTCACCATCCATCGGGGTGCTTGAACTTTTGGCAACGGGACAGTAAAAGTGATAAAACTGTCGAAAACCATTCCCGAATGCAGTTGGTTGACGACAGTCGATTTTGGATGTAGACATTACATATCATCGAGTCTCCACCATTTTGAGCACTTATTGTAAAATAATTAATCGAAATCAAGCATCCCTGTGGTGAGAGGCAAGGGGACTCACCGAAATCAAGCACCCCGATGGATGGTGAGAGGCAAGGGGACTCACCGAAATTAAGCACCCCGAAGGGAATACACAACTACTACGTCCGCGTCGTTATTCCTAGGTAGAGCTAAAAGTAGTGTCAACAATTTCGTTTTCCGCAATTGCAGCGCCATCTATCGCGAATCGAAACAAATTTTCCGAATAAAACTTACGTATTTCGTAAAGGAGAATCTGAATCTGTGATCAAAAATTGGGGTTGCCCTTTGAAATTACAAAGTTACTTCCACCCCTGCCTCCTGTGGGGGTGGGGTAAATTTTAACAAATCTTTTTTCCCCTCGAAAATAAAAAGTTTTTATTTCAGACATTTGTTCCGTAGGATGCATTTTTTTGAGATATTTCGTCGTCTCAAGTTAAAAAAAAACACCCTGTATACGGCACCTCTCATTTTCGACAATTGACTCTATTTCCCTAGGACTGTTTAGCGGAGCGGTATTTGGGCTAATTCCGTAAGAGTGACAGAGATGGTAATAAAGCACTCTTAGTGCCGCATTGTGCCTTTGGATGTAGGTCGTTCCCGCATAAGTTGGACAACTAGATAGTATGTGTCCCAGATGCTCGGGAATATCTTGGCTCAAAATGTGGCGACGGTATGCCAGAGTGGAAATGACACCGTCTAGACATGCCAAAATGAAACCCTCCGTGCCCGTCTTCAATCCGGATGATTTAAGGAAAGAATACGTTAGCTCATACGACATCCACTGATCCTCCACATTTCTATGGAAGATGCCGTGCATCTTCTTGTCGAGGAGCTCTTCGTGGAAGTTTTACTCCTGTGCTTTCCTGATCCGCGCCTTCAGGAGTGAGTATTCAAGATGGATAAGATTTAATGCATTTTGCTCACCCCCGGTATTTAAGTCAAAGCCGAGTGTTTCAGCAGCCTCCTCCGCTGCTTTGTACAAAAAAACATTTGCAACTATATGTGCTGTACCCAGAATAATCCTGTTGTGAAGACATTCAAGATTCAATATTCCGCGACCAACCAGGCGGCATGAAATGTAAAGTCGTGGAACAGAAGACTTAAGGTGCATGCTTTTGTTCATGTGCAAAACCTTACGCGTCACGATATCAAGGGATCTGAGCTCGTCCTTCGTCCATGGAACTACTCCAAATGAATAGAGTACTACCGGGACGGCAAGCATGTCCGTTCCAGATACTTTGTTCTTAGCTGACAGTTCGGAAGACCAAATCTGCCGGACCAGACGTTTGTATCTGCTTTGGAGAGTATCCTTTATAGATGTCACGTCCTGAATGCGGCTCTCTGGCACGCCCAGGTATGTATAGGTCTCTCCAGCGCTAAGGTGTCGTATAGCGCTTCTGTCAACGAGCTCAGGATCTTCGGGGATGCCATTAAGTTTTCCTTCCTTCAAACGGACCGTGGCGCATTTCTCTAACCCGAACTCCATTCCAATCTCTTGAGTGTACCCTTTGACAATTTTTAGAGCTTGATGTAGTTTTTCTTTATTTCTAGCATAGATCTTGAGATCGTCCATGTGAAATACCCTCCGGAATGGCGAAGTGCGAGAGACAGTGGAAATAATGTGAGGCAAAAGAGAAGAGGGCTCATGGTGTCGCCCTGAAACACACTTCTCTGAAGGGTGACATTGTTAGTGATCACACGATGTTTTCCAGATGAGATAGTAAATCTGGTTTTCCAAAGCGGCAATAATCTCTCTATGCACCTCACGATGTGTGGACGAACCTTTATGCTTTCCAACAAACAGATGATAAGGCTATGGGAGGTTGAATCGTAAACTTTTCGGTAATTAATCCAGGCCATCGATAGGAATCGTTGATAGAATGCTTCGTCTTTACAAACACATCTATCGATTAGCAGGTTCTCCCGACATCCTGCTTCGCCTTTCTTTGAGCCGTGTTGTTCATACATCTCTCGCCACACAGGTTCAATTTTCTGAACAATCCTATCATTTAGTATAGCTGTAAAGATCCTATACAGTGTGTTCAGACAAGTTATTGGCCTGTAATTCTTAGGGTCAGCTAAGTTGCCCGCCTTCGGCAGGAGCACTATGCGCCCTTCCACTAACCACTCCGGAATGGGCTCTTCCGACTTTAGATATAAGGTGAAAATTCTCGCCAGATGCTGGTGGGTTGAAGGAAACTTCTTCCACCAGAAGGTCTGGGTACCATCTGGACCGGGAGCGGGATAGTTCTTCATGCCTCTGAATACGTTTTTCACCTCCTCGGTAGTGATGGGTAGGCATTCCTCCTCAGCTGTTATGAGGGCATTGCACAGCTCCTTGAAGCTATTTATGTTCTTTGAGTCTTCTTAAAGTTCATGTTGGACCTCGTAGACTTCTCTCCAAAATGCTTCGACCTCCTCTGGTTTGGGCGGATGGTCGACAGTAACTGGAGGGTCTTGGAAGAGTCGAGATGGGTCAGACAAAAACTATTGATTTTCTCCGACCCACCTCTCACGCCGCTCTAGACTTCTCTTAGCGTTAGAGAGTACTCGTTTTCTGCCAACAATATCCTGCCTGATGGTCAGTAGCTTTGACTTGTTGATTGTGTGATGACGGATCCGCTGTTCACGCGCGAACTTTCGAACCTTGGCAGTGAAACTCCTGCCGGATGTTATGTAGTCAATCACACACTGAATGTGGGACGCATACTGTCTTGCCCAGTCTATCTTTGTGCTGAGTTGATGCATTCGTCTTTTGGTTTTATGATCAACGGTTGATTTTGTTTCACGGCTTGCATCTGCTAAAGTTCTCGCTGAATTGTAAACACCACAATTCATAGTTCAGAGGTCGGATCCTTCGGAAAAATCTCCACCAAGCTCATCATCCAGTTCAGTCAGAACTTTGGGCTTGGGAGAAACCTTAAAGTTGATGTTTCTCCGAGTCCTGAAGCATCGTTCTTCGTCTGTTCGATTCCTGTTCGCGGTTGGTCTCAATGTCGCCACTCTTTCTCTGTTGCGGGATTGTTCTGGCTGCGTTAGAGCAGGCGCTCCGCTTACATAGCCCCTTTTTCGGATTTGTACGGCATGGTTTCGCAGACGTTGACGCGAAAAGTGCGAGAGCTCTGGGTGTTTCTCGCACCACAGAACTTGCAGTCGTCCCATGTAACCTTCTCGCTCGGGGGTCATACTGCTATCGTAGCACTCTAATAGGTCGTCATTGAGTCAATCCATCCACCCAAAAGTATTGAGATTCCGGCGGTCCATCGCATTGACTCCGTCTTGATTGGCTCCCCCAACTCTAGGGTAGTCGGCATCGTTGTCTTTCCATTGTCGGGAGCCCTACGCGTTCGATTGTTTTGAACCGCACTTACTACAACTATGTTTGGTGTTGTCATTGTTGTTCCGACGAGCAGCTAGGGAAAGGGTTCGTCCATCCTTGTAGAGCCAGGTATCTCAGGTCACTGTTGAGACACCTCACCCAGGTGTCATTCAGCTTTCGGCACGGTGTTGTCGCCTTCGCTTAGGGGTTATTCCTTCGTGACCATCCCTGGACAATTGTCCGCGACTGCTTATTCATTATTGTAACCATATTCAGCAGAAACCCTTGGTACAAGGACCCTCTATCCGCAACCCGAGGACGCGTTCGGTAGCTTTGTCATAGGCCCTTCGGTTTGATTCCCAAGGAACCAAAACCGAAACCGAATATTTATATATATATATATATATATATATATACACTGCCGGTCAAAAGTTTAAGGACACCTCTTTTTTAATGACTGATTAAGTTATCTTAATTTTAATTATGTCAGAGCTAAAAAATTTTTTCTTCAAAGGGTTCAATGCTCTCAAAATTCTGTATAAAATGAGCCCAGGATGAAGCCAATTTGTCTATTTTTTGAGTAGATTTTGAAAAATAGTGTACATTTCAATGTTTTCTTAAAAGTTCAATAACTTCTGAAATAATTAACGTTTTTTTATGTTCTTGGGCTGATTTTAAAGCTATTTTTCCACAGTATCTCTGCAACTTATGAGTCTAAGTCTAGAAGAAAATTTAATTACACTGAAAGAACTTAAAGTTGTAACTAAAAGGTTGGAAAAATTGCAATATTATTTGTAATAAGAAAAATATTTTTGTAAAATATATGAAACATATAATCATAAAGTTTCTATAAAAGTCCCTCAAAATATATATTTATTTCATTTTTATTTTCAATTGCCTACACATATAATGTTTTCAGATTTTCCCAACTTTTTAGTTACAACTTTAAGTTCTTGGAGTGTGATTAAATTTCCTTTTAGACATACTCATATAAGCTGTAGCGATACTGTGGGAAAATAGCTTTAAAATAAGCGCAAGAACATCAAAAGATGTTTATTATTTCAGAAGTTATTGAACATATTTAAAGTCGGAGACGCCCATTCCGCAGTGGCTGGTGTCAGGACGCACTATACTCCTACCGAAAAAAGGCAACTTTTCCAAACCAGAGAATTACCGGCCAATAACTTGTTTGAACACACTGTATAAGATCTTTACAGCTGTCCTAAACAACAGGATTGTTCGACCAATTGAGCCTGTATGGCGAGAGATGTACGAACAACGTGGCTCGAAAAAAGTTGTAGCAGGCTGTCGAGAGAACCTGCTGATTGACAGGTGTATCTGTAAAGACACTGCAGTCCATCAGCGCGTCCTGTCAATGGCCTGGATTGACTACCGGAAAGCTTTCGATTCAACCTCTCATAGACTTATCATCTGTCTGTTGGAAAGCTTGAGGGTACATCCACACATAGTGAGATGCATAGAGAGATTGATGCCTCTTTGGGAAACTAGATTTACCATCTCATCTAGGAATTATCGTCTGACGACGAACAACGTCACCTTCCAGAGGGGCGTCTTTCAAGGGGATAGTATGAGCCCTTTGCTTTTTTGCATCACACTTCTGCCTCTATCTCTCGCACTACGAAATTCTCCTGGATATCTCTGTCTATGCCGCTGTTAACAGCAAACTTCAAACTGCTATAAATATCATCAAGAACCACACAGGATAGATTGGGATGGACTTTGGCTTGGACAAGTGTGCCAAAATTCATTTGAAGAAAGGAAAGATAACTGGCGTTCCCAAGGACCCTGAGCTTGTGGATATAAGTGTTATTAGACATCTTAACACTGGAGAGACCAATACATACCTGGGCGTGCCTGAAAGCGTATTCAGGACGTAATATCAGCGAAGGATTCTCTCCGAAGCAGATACAAGCATCTTCTTCGACAGATATGGTCTTCCAATCTGTCGGCGTTGAACAAGGTATCTGCGACTAACATGCTTGCCGTCCCGGTTCTACTCTACTCGTTTGGGGTGGTTCAATGGACGAAGAACGAGCTTAAGGCCCTTGATGTCACCACGCGTAAGATCATGCATATGCATAAAAGCTTGCATATCAATTCGTCAGTTCCGCGATTATACATTTCACGACGTCAAGGCGGTCGCGGACTTCTGAATCTCCAGTGTCTTCATAAGCAAGTTGTTATAAGTACAGCTTACATCGTTGCGAATGGCAGAGATCCTCTCCTAAAGACGGCCAGGAACCACGAGATGATTGGCGAAGGAGCGTTCCTTTACAAAGCCGCGGACCAAGCTGCCGAGACCCTTGGCCTGAATTTTAACATCAGAAGTGAAGAAAGTGCATTACTCCATCTAGATGCTTCACGTCTAAAAGCCGAAGTAAAGAAAGCAGAGGTTGGAAAATTTCACCAAGAGCTACTCGACAAGCATATGCACGGAAACTTTCACAGAAATGTAGAAAAACAGTCCTTGTCGAAGGAGCAAACTTTTGCTTTCCTCAAATCGTCAGGGCTCAATTCAGGTACAGAGGGCTTTATTTTCGCATGCCAGGACGGTGTAATATCCACCTCAGCATACCGCGCCCGCATTTTATGTCAAGAAGTTCCCAGTGATAGGTGCAGAGCGTGTCATGCACACGCTGAGTACCTAGAACACATACTATCGGGGTGCCCGACCCACGTAGGAACAACGTATATCTATAGACATAATGCGGCCCTAAGAGTACTTTATTACCACCTTTGTCGCTCTTACGGTGTTGGTCGCGACCCTGCCCTGCCGAACGCTCCAAGGGATATAGATTCAAGTGTCCGAAACGAGAGGTGCCAGATTTTCTGGAACTACGGTTTTCGGGCAGCAGTCTCCGTTGCGCACTCGAGGCCTGACATTGTTCTTCAAGACTTCGAGAAACGAACTATATTCGTGATCGAATTCTCGGCTCTGTCCGAATACAACATCACTGCAAAGGAGAAAGAAAAAGAGGGGAGGTATCAAGACCTTAAAAGAAAGCTGCAGCGACTGTACCCAAAATATTCGGTACGAGTAATTGTCCTTGTGATAGGTGCTCTCGGAGATGCGAAATTATCACTGGTTTGTAACCTTAAAGCCATACCCGCGTGCCAAAAATATGCCAAGGCACTTGCGAGATGGATGCAGAAAGCTGTCATCCTTGGGTCGCTTCGTGTCCTCAAGACACACAAGGGTTTCGCCGGCCTGTCGTTGTGATTTCGTCGTGCCCTGTGACCCACCATCTCACGGATGTGAGACGTGGCCATAGGTGTATTTTACCGCGGTTCTACTGGGGGCCCTTGACATTTTTTTTAGATGGCAGTTGCTCTTAGTGGACCCTGCGGTGGTTGTTGAACTTTTTTTTGAATTATATATATATATATATATATATATATAACCACTCTCTGCTACCATTCGGTTTCGGCTTCGATTCCTTTGGGATAGAATTGAAGGGCCTATGACAAAGCTACCGAACGCGTCCTCGATTTGCCGATATAGGATCCCTGTACCAAGGGTTTCTGCTGAAAAGGGCTACAATATTTAATAAGCAGTCGCGGACAATTGTCCAGGGATTGTCCCAAAGGAATAACCCGTAAGCTGAGGCGTAACAAACGTGCCGAAAGCTGAATGGCACCTGAGTGAGGTGTCTTAAACGGTGACTCTGGAATACCAGGCGACCTCTCAGAGTATGCAGCCTTATCCTTGCACGCGGGGCTCTACAAGGATGGACGAACCATTTTCCTAGCTGCTAGTGGGAACAACAATGACACCACCAAAACACCAAAAATATGTAGATGCGGTTCAAAACGTTCGAACGCGCCGAGCACCCGACAATGGGTCGGAAAACAATGCCGATCATCCGAGAGTTCGGGGTGCTGAAATTAATTTAGATGGAAACATGACGACGAACCGGCGAAAGGCCCACACTGAGTGGACGAATCAGCTCCAGGATGACTTGCTAGACTGCTACGATATCATCATTATCCTTGTTCACCGAGGCTTCACAGCGCGTATGCACACAAATCTTCAGCACTTTTCGCATCAGTCTTTGCGAGATCAAGCCGACTACCTCCGGAAAAATAGATATGTACGTGGAGCGCTTCCCCAAACGCTGCTTGATCAAGCTGCAGACGAAGATGAGGAAGGGACATTGAGACCAACCGTGGAAAGCAGGCTCCTTCTGAAAGATGATAGCGATTTCAGGACAAGAAGGAGCATTAACATGCAAGTTCCTCCTAAGCCCAAAGATCTGGCTGAAATGGATGCCTCCCTTCGTGGAGATATCTCGCAAGGGTCAGACCTCTGGACCATCAATTGCTCAGTTTATAGTGCTGCGAGAACTTTAGCTGATTCAACTCGAAGGCTAAAACTGACAATGGATCAAAAGAAGACACTGACAATATCATCCTGACATTGTTCTCCAAGACTTCAAAAAAAGAACTATATTTGAGATCGAATTCTCGGCTCCGTTCGAATACAACATCACTGCCAAGCAGACAGAAAAGGATGAGAGGTAACAAGACATTGCAAGAGAGCTGCAACGACGGTACCCAAAATATTCAGTACAAGTCATTGTCATTGTGATAGGTGCTCTCGGAGGTGCGAAACTATCACTCGTTCGTAACCTTAAAGCCATACATGCATGGCCAAAATATGCCAAGGCACTTGCGAGATGGATTCAAAAAGCAGTTATCCTTGGGTCGCATCGTGTCCTCAAGATACACGAGGGTTTCGCCAGCCTGTCGTTTTGATTTCATCGTGCCCTGTGACCACCCATCGTGAACCGGCACTCTGCCCGCACAAGATGTGCGCGATGTGCCACATAGCATGTGACCTCCATTGATATACATTTTCGGAGTAACGTAAATAACAAGATTGTATTACTTTTAATCAAATCTTCTATTAGGATTCTGCAAGAGGAAAGTACTAGTTCTACGTTATTTATCACTCCGCCGTTCAAAATATTGCGCGCGCATGTAAGCTTTGCGTGCACATGGTTTCACAGATAATGGGCGGCTGCAAGTTGGAACTGCGAGTATGTTGACTGTTATTGGTTTATGCACTGCTGATAGCTGATCGCGGTGCATCGCGGCCATTGTTTACGCCTCAAGGCAGTTCAAATTTGAACTGCATATTCCTGTTTTTAATCAAATCTCTATTCGGAGTGAAAGATTGACAAATTTGCAATAGCTTGCGTGTAAAACCTTTTCTTTTATTCTGACACGAGCATCCAAAACCCAAAAACATTTTACACAAAAACTATCAAAATTATCCAATTTTGTACTGAGAATACAGAATTGATTTAAGGCAGGAATAGGTCCTAATTATCTAAGAAAAAAGTAATTCTAGTGTATATGGAGTAAATGAGGCAATTCAATTCTGTGCTTGGGTCCTGGTTCCACCGCCCTTCATACAGCATTAGAGTGTGAAAAAAGCTCACTTGCTACTAATTAAATATTGCTAACATTTCCAAAACCTTTTGAAAACAGACCATCACCTATTTTGCGATTTTTTCACACTCCTAATTATAATTAATGGTCTCTGAATAGTATAGTGTCTTATTATTAAGAGGCGCCATATGACTTAAATCTGAATCTTTTAGCGTTATAGATTTAATCGTAAGTCATTAATTAAAGATCGTATATAGGATCCTACGTCTTTCCCAGGTAAAATTCCTATGACTTTCTCCACTTAAAATTCTATGACTTTGCCTTCACAAAATCCTACGCTAAACCCTATGAACTTCACCTACGTGAAATTATACAATCTAACTTATGAACTGCACCTACGCGAAATCCTACACACGTATTTGTTTTTTTTTTAAATTGCCGACCATGCACCCGTAAATTCTCAAACATATTTATTTCAAAAAGTTATATTTCCATGTGGGATTTCACGTAGGTACAGTTCATAGGTTAGATTGTAAGATTTCACGTAGTTGAAATTCATAGGTCTTAGCGTGGGTATAGTTCATGTGTAAGAGCGTAGGATTTTGTGAAGGCAAAGTCAAAGGGTTTTAAGTGGGGAAAGTCATAGGATTTTACATGAGGGAGACGTAGGAATCTACATAGGATCATATACAAAAACCTATATAGGATCATATTTCATTTCCTATAGGTAAAACATATAGGACCCTATATACACGGAAAAAATAATTTGTCGAAACTTTATTTGACTAGTCAACCATTCTAGGATAGGCCACTTTTTTTTAGAATCTCGTATAATTTTGATTAAAGAATCACAGACTCTATCGAAAAAGTGAAAAAAGTCATCGAATTATTGGAAAACAGTCTAGGAACATCAGCTTTCGAATGTGTATTCAGCAGATTTTGACAAAGTTCTAGACAAGCATTCAATTTTTCATAAAAAGTCCTCCAGATTTCAAAAGATTTGAAACACAATGACTCTAGCACAGAAACAGATAACTGATTTATAAGTTGTCGAAGAATTCGTTGACTGACTTCTACATATCTATATATGTATTCACAATGTGCAAAATATTCAATGTGTTAAGTTGGCCGTGGGGTCTAGTTGCTAGGGATAAGTTGCGTTCGATGCGTCATAGACATGGGTGTTAGGTAGTTCGAATCCCGCCGCAAAATTTGTTTTGATTTTTCATAGGTTCGTGTGTATCTGTAAAAATGAAAATAACTGAAGCATAAGTCTATGTGAATAACAATATAGTAAATATAACCGCGAAATATATATTTCTTTAACTTGGCTACACTGTTTTCTAAAAACTTGTTAGGATTCATCGAAAGTTTCATTGACTGGCTTCGAAGCATTAGTGTATCAGTGTTTCAAGAACTCTATTCCTCTGGTCTTCACATTTTCATTGAAATTATTTTGTACTTTGGACAACTCTTTCTACTTTTTAGACATGTATCAATCAAGTTTCTTAAGACGATTCTTCCAATTTATGACATACGTTTAGCCCTATCCTAGAGTGGTTGACTTAGTCATTCAAAATTTCAACAACTATGTTGCACAGGATCCTACTGAAAACTCATTTATAGGATCCTATATGTTTCACCTAAAGGTTCCATCTATAGGGTATGACATAGGATCCTATATAGGTTCCTTTATAGGACCCTATGTAGGTTTCTACGTATTCCCTGATATCAAATCCCATAACTTTCCCCACTTTAAATTCTATGAATTTGCCTTCACAAAAGCCTATGCCCCTACATGCGAATCATACTCACGCTAAGACCGATGGAGTTCACCTACGTGAAATCCTATAATCTAACCTATGAACTGCACCTACTTGAAATCACACATGCGAATACAACTTTTTTTAATGAAATATGTTTTGGAAGTTTTGGGTGCATAGTCGAAAATGTTGAGAACACCAAAAAATACTGCGCAGCCGTAGCTTTTATAGAAAATACGTGAAAGCGTATAGTTCATAAGTAGGAGCGTAGAATTTTGTAAAAGCAAAGTCATAGAATTTTAAGTGGGAAAAGTCATAAAAATTTTACATGAGAAAGACGTAGAAACCTACATAGGGTCCTATATCCCCCAAGTCAAGGCGTTAACAACCGTGCCGAAGACTGCGTGGTACCTGGGTTTGGTGTTCCAAAGGGTGTCTCTAGGATATCAGGTCGCCTCCTAGAGTATGCAGACCTTACCCCCGCATTCGGGGCTCTGCGGGAGTGGACCTTTACTTCCCCAGCTACTTGTGGGAATCAAGATGAAAACTAACCAAAATTTAAACAGAAGTTTGTGCGAGGATTTGGGTGGTCCGTTGGACGTGACGGAGGAACGTGACTTTAGTTCAAAGTCAAGAGCGAGGCAATTCTTGATGTTGAGGGAAAAATTCGTCGAGAACACTTATAGGATCATCACAGAATTAAAGAAGGTTTTGAACAAGATGACGGAATTCTCTGAGACTAAGAGAAATATGTTCATGCCAATTCAATATGGACTAGACGAAGCGCATGAACTTCTGAAAAAAATTGATGATAATGTGAAGAACGCTAAATGTTATTTTACGTTCGCATCATACGACGTGGAGATGGCCTTCGGAAAAGAGGTGGCCGAATTTAAGAAGAAGTGCAATAACAGAGAGGAGATCAGCCAAAACGTTACCCAGATGGAAGACGCTGTGGAAACTCCTACTACTCATCCTGGGAAGAGAGTGAGGGAACCCACCCTGAGTTATGTTGAGGCAGTCTCCTCCAAACCAATGCAGAATAAGCCGAGGACGCGCACTACAGCAGCAGCGTCCTCAACTCCAAAAAGGGACGAGGTAGGAGCGACCACTTCGGCACCCAAAATCTTCAAGAGGAAGGAAACGCAGAGGTGAGTTCGACCCGAGGCGGTCTTAATGAAACCGCCTCAGGGTTCGAGCCACGCTGAGGTCCTAAAGGACCTGAAACCAAAAGTTAAACCAGACACCCTTGGTGTTAAAATCAGGGGTATCCGAGAGACTAGGAAGGGAGAGGTCCTCATCGAGGTGGGCCCTGCAGCAGACGGCAGTGCCAAGCTGTCTTCTGCCATCAGGGAGGTGGTTGGCGTGGTCAGCTACGTGCGGGAGCTCGTTCCACGCATAGGGGTCGAGGTCCTAGATTTGGACGCGACAACTGATGTGGAGAAGGTGACAGAGGCTGTGTGCAACCATTTTGGTTGTATCGATCCAGTCAATATGAAGGTGAATTTAGTAGCGGGCTGCAAGGGTCCAGATAGGACAAGAGCATATAAGAGATATGGCAAAGAGGGCCATAGGGCTGCGGTGTTCGAAGGTAAGCCGCAGTGCTACCTCTGCGCCACAAAAGAAGAGAACCCCCAGACTGATCGTCTACCGGGTACCTGAGGTGTGCGACATTCAGAGAGGCAGCTTGTTGGAGAAGCCTCAAGAATGACGCAAAAAGGTTACTAAAGAGACGAAATACCAAGTAGGCAAGACAGCGGGACGCCGAAGCACGGCTTACTGGCCTTAACCCAATGTTCCTGAAGTAATGCGAGGGCGGATTCCGGGAACATGGGTTGGCAGAAAGAGGAGGCGAGGTCAGTTGGTATTACCGTCTCTAGGTCGAGTCCGACATTCAGTGTGTAAATGCATTCTCACATCCTCTACAAAAAAACATAGGATCCTATATAGGAAACTGTATAGGATTCTATGTCATTTCCTATATCAGGGTAAATTCATACACTCAACTATACTTACAAAGAACACACTTTTATACTTTCCGGGCTCTCTGTCATAAACGATATGGCAAAAAATTCTGAAATTTTCCCATAACGTTTATGTTGCGTTCTTCCATATTTTTTCAGATTAAAAAAAATCGCAAGAAAATTTTAGCAGCTATGGTAAACTATGTAGCATTTTCAATACCCTGGAATAGGGCTTACATACTTAAGGTGCTAATTTTTCAATTATGGTAACTGTGGAATAATCGGCCTCTTTCTAATTGCACACACCATTGAATAGTAGTTTAATGAATCTATAATCCTAATTTAAAAAAAAATCATAAGAAAACTACTTTATTCAGATAGATGATACCTTAATCAATTCGTGACGACTTCACTTAAAAAAAGAGATAAATTATCCTTACAAATTTTTCTGGAGGTTGAGGAAGGTAATGGAGTCGCTGTAACCGGTGAATACATCTTCTAGAAGTACGGTAATGTTGTTTGCCCTCAAGTCAAGCTGCCTTAGTCGATGAAGACGTCGTAGAGCGTCGCTTGGAACCGAATGGAGATTGTTATCGCCAAGGCGCAAGTACTGCAAGTTCTCTGTAAAAAGTAAGGATAAATTATCATCTCACAACTTCCCTTTGTTACCTGTTGAGTTTAATATCTTGACATTGATGCATCATAACTATGCAGCTACAGTTTATAAACGCAAACTAGAATAGGGTCAAAATCCTTAAATTTATCGATCTCTGAGGTTGTGTTAGGAAAAAAATTTCAAGAGTGGAGCGAAAGAAAAAGCTTTAACGCAATTTTATCGAGACTGAGAATATCTCCAGAAATATCTTTAAGAGAAAATTGAAACAAATATGTTCGAAAAAAGGTAACCAAATTTTTTCTATAGATTAATTCATTTGTTTTCCATAAAATTACTTTCTAGAAAAATTCTCTTACTTTAATTCTACAGTTGAATACTTATATATTATTTGTACAATTGTACAGTTCGCTCAATTCTCCAGATTCGCCAGTAAGCACGCTCCTTCAATCAAGCAAGAGCTAATTCGTGTACTCGTACATATTTGGGAACATTCTCCAGAGATAAAGGAAGAAATTTTAAACTGTATAAACAGTATTCCTTGTCGCATTGAAGCTGTAGTATCTACTGAAGCTGGCCATATGAAATTCTTATTCTAATTGAAAGTCGTTTTTTATTATAAAAATGTATCAGTTTACTGTAGATAATCATTTCTTGAATAACATTTATCACCTATAACATACTTCTCTAAGATTTTACAGAAAGAACGTCTTAATATCAATGTGTATCGTAGTTAAAATAATAAAAAAGTAATTTTTTAGCTTTGGCCTGCTAATCAGTATTTCGTATGGCAACCTTTAGCAGATAATACAGCTTCAATGCGACGAGGCACACTGTTTATACAGTTCTTTAATTTTTATCTTTATATCTGGGAAATGTGTCCAAGTATGATTGAGTATCCGAATTAGCTCTTGCTTGGTTGTAGAAGCAGAAGTTACTGACGTATGATTCATAAAGTCCCAAACGTTGTCAATGGAATTCATATTTAGAGAATTTCTCGGCCAGTCGAGAACTGGCGAATCTACCGAACTAGGAGTATAAAAAAACAAGTACGCTCAAAGTACTTACAATAAATGACAAAAATAATGTGAAAATTGTAGTTTTTACATTCTCATTCTAATGAGAAGGTATTGGTTTTATGTAAAATTTGACTTAGTCGGTTTTCAGCAAATCTCCACGTTTTGAGACTTTCTGAGCTAGAAAAAAAGGATTTTTACCAAGGTATCTTTCTGTCTGTACTCTGCAGTCTGTCTGTAGTCTGTATGTCTGTTGGCCCGATAACTTTCGAAAAAATGATCAGATTGGATTGAGCTTTGGCACATTTTTTTGAACGCTAAGACAAAGGACAAGTTCGTTAGCCAGCTATTTTTGATAAAAATTCAAAAAGTTAGAGCATTTTCAAAATTTTTGAAATAATTTTTTTTTTAAACTTGAAAATTTTGTGTACGGCAATTCGTATTATTCAGAAATATGAACCATTTATCCTCACGACTTTTTTCGATAAAAACAAAACTATCAGAGTTATAGAATTTAAAAAAAAAAAAAAAAAAAAAAAACGAAAATGAACATTTTAAGCCAAAAAACGAACGATAAGAAAAAAAGTCAAGAGAAGAAAAACATTGCTTTTTGCAAGAACTACAAGATTATCATAACAACTTTCTGAATTTTCTTGAAAAATCAAAAATTCAAATTTTGACCCCATGAAACATATAAAAAATGAAATGAAAATTCCATTTTGCTTTCAGACTATGCAAGATACGAAGAAAGATGATTAGACAAAAAATATTCATCTGAGAGATTACGTAATAAACAAAAAATCAAACTTTTACATTCTCATCCGAATAAGAAGGTATTGGTTTTGTGTAGAGAAAAACTTAAATATAGTTTTCTACGAATAAAACAAACACTGTTTGACCAGAAACGGAATTTTCGATTTTTTGGTAGCATTTTCAGTAAGTTAAACCAAAACTGTTTCTTAAGCAATTAAGCGTTTTTCTTTGGACTTCAAAAAGGTGTGTGGGTATTGTAATGAGAATGTGTTTCTTGAGGCCGATAGAGCCTTAAGTGAATAAACTTTCTTTTTAATCTGAAATGGAAAAAAAAAAATTAACAATCACTTGAAACGTACACTGAGCGAAGAATTCCCCAGTGGTTCGGGTTTACACCCCAATAGTTGGGTTGGTTTCTCTTTTTTTCTATTTCACACGAAGGATTGGTGCGCTTGCACGACTGATTCCCCATTGGGGAGCTCACCCGAAACAGCAGCGGCCGAACAGGTGGGGTGTCCGCCCTAATGGTTGGGGAGCTTGCACCTATGATTCGGGAGATTCGAGTCGTCAACTGCGTTGGATGTTGCGCGTTCGACGTTTGCGCATGTTCGCTAATGGCCACAGCTGACAACATCAGGCTCTTCCCGAATGTCACCGTTTCTAGTTTATGTCAATTTTATTATTCATGTGCGAGATGTCAGTGGAATACAGTGTAAACTAGTTATCTCGGTTTTCTTTGGATAATCATTAACGAAGGTAAGAGGAATATAAAACCTTATTTTTTCTCTAGAATTATTTCTGTATACCGGGATGAATGTTTTTATTGAAATTTTATATTTGATTTTTCGACTCGTGTGCAAGCAACGTTGTTTTGCAAAACCCTTGTCGTCCAGTCCCGCATTGTCCAGTCAAGTGCGAATATTAGGGAATTATGTAAATAAAAGAATTCTGTAAAAAGGCGATTTATTTTTCGTTGACTTTTAGGCTGGTAAAATAAGCACCAACAACTTGAACATTTTCCTTTATCTCGGGTTTCCAACAAATCGTGGACCTTTTTCCCATTGATTCACGATATTATATTTGATGAACCTTTTATCAATATAAGAGAAGGCATGATATAATATTTCATCGCATGAAATCGAAGAAATAAATATTAATTTAGGAGATTTAACCTTTATTGGGAGACGCATTAATTTGATATAAAAATGTATCTTATAATAATGAAATATGCATGACAACGATTGTTTTGTAATTTAAATAATAAATTAAAAAATAAAATAGTTCCTTTTTCCATCCTGAATCATTTGAATGGTAAAAATGAATATTTTATTACTTTTTAAATCCATTCTAGTTGCTCTATTTTTATATTCGAGAATTTCTAACCTTCAAGCAAATATTATGAAAACCGCAATATTTTTTTAATTTAGACATATGGAGTGTAATTTCAAAGTTTTTCGAAATCTGCAGGTCTAATTCGAATTGCAAATGTAGTGTATGAATTTCACAAGAATTGCGAACTTCTTTCCGGACAAAAGATTCTTTTTAAATTTACCTCATATTTCTAAATTTCTAAAATATTGCGATTTTTATAATATTTTTGCTTGATGCTAAAAAATTCTTTAATGTAAAAAATTAAGCGATTCAAATTATTAAAAAAGAAATCAAAATTCATATTTTTACAATTGAAACGACTCAGGATGGAAAAAGCCCACTTATTTTTGCTCTTTCATTTATTATTTAAAATATAGAACAACCAATGTCATGCATTTTTGATAATAATACCATACATTTTTATATGAAATTAATATTTTTTGCAATAAATGTGAAAACCCGTGAATGAATATTTATTTCTTCGATTGCATACAATGAACTGTTATATTATGCTTTCCTATTCATTACTGAAACGTTTATTAAATGCAATATAGGAAATCAGTGGGAAATAACTTTCGGGATTTATTGGCAACCCGAAACCGTCGAAAATGTTCATATTTTCGGAGTTGATTTTAACGATCCGAAAGTCAACGGGAAATATCGCTTACCTTGAAGAACACGTTCTTCCAGCTTCCGGTGATTAGGGTCTGATTTGAATAGATTCAGCTTTCATTTTTCGTACATGAATTGTTATTGGAATCTGTATTGCGTTCATTTTTATTTTACACGACAGATTAAAATGAGCGCGAGCATCGTTGTCGCTGCAGTTGAAGAGACCAGTCCTTCTTCGTTGCTATCGTCAGAAATTGACGAACCCACAAACATCGCTCATTATTCAGCAATTAAATTAAAATGTGACATGTCAGTGTTGAGAAAAAAACTGAAGCCTTTTTTAGAAGAATCATTTCGTGGGCTAGAGATAATCTGGTATTACAGAGCTTTCAATAACTTGAACGAGACGATGCTGAGTAATCTATGTGACATTCTTATCGATCGAGAAATCGCAGGTCTAATTCCAAGTTCCCAAGCCTCCCCAGATAATCCTTTACGTCACGTGCAGTAAGATACTTAGAATTCACATGTAGACAATTTATCCGCATCAATATGATAAAAAAATCTTAGTATATCGTTGACAATAATCACATCAAAAAATTCGGGGCAGAAGAATTCTCAAACTTACTTTTGTTTTTACTACTTACTTTTATGCGTCTTTTTTTAATCATTAGAGTCCCATCTGAAATTCTACAACACATAGCAGAAGAAGTGAATACGCTATTTGACGAGAGGATCGAGTCTTTATACAAAAAAGGTGAAGGGAAAATTGGACCCTGTGGAAAGCTGGTGAAGCGAATCGATTATATTCGGGACCGCCTCAAAAATGTCAAAGTTTTCCAACCCAGAAGCAAGTCAGAAAACAATCAACAGGCATCAATAGATCAAGGTTATTTTATATTACTATTTGAAGTTCAGGAGCGTATTTAACTTAATATTCATAATTTCACTTAATGCAAATTCCTCGCTGTAATAATAATGGTCCACATTGTACACTGTATTTCATCTAGCTATCTTATCCGATACTTATTAAATAGAGCATTATAAATAAATAGGTGTTATTTAATCTGTTCACTTCCTGATAATTATTTGAAAGCAACATATGCTACTTTACTTCAGATGACACCACGATAAATCGATGTTTTGAGATCTTGAGAACCCAAACTGAGCTATGCGAGGATATAATTAACGCATGGAAAGCAACCCAGGAAGCAAGGCGGAGTCTGTCCACCAGAAAGGATCAATTTGGAGGCTGGCAGATCAAGTCTTTTCCTATTCTCGCTACTCACGCAGGCCCAGAATTGGTGAGCTGCATAATAACTGTCTTTGACATAACAAAAAAATTGAATTTTTTTGTGGAAGAATCAGATACTCTCTTTTACATTGTATAAACCGACAACTTTCAGTTTAGTACATATAGACGTACTTAGCATGGTGGTTCGTCATAGAGGATGAACTTTATAATCTCATTTCAAAACGATTTATCTATTCTAATTTTTGATTCCTGTGAAGAAGAAAAATGAGTATTCATTTTGCCAACCAAATTAGTAATAAATAAATCGAACCAACTTTCTCATAATTTCTGAATTAAAATTGCCCACATCTTGCGAGATGACACGATTACTGAGTTTAATATATATACAATATGGGGCGGAAATAATTCTAGGCAAAAGAAATACAATTTTTTTAGGGAAAACATGAGCTTAAAGTGACAAAATGCACTTTGCACTATCTCCCGCGCTCATTTTCGGGATAAATATTGCACTTTTCTTGTTAATGCTGTACAGTATATGTGAAAAATTACTTTAGTAGGAGGTATTATACTAATTTGAATGATAAGAGCTGTCAAATATTAAAAATATTTTAATAGAAAAAATGAAAATTAACATTTTGTCACATTTTAGGCTTCATCGTCGATGCGCTCCCGTTAATTTTTTTTTAAATCTTTAATTTGGCCTGTGAGTTACTGGGATCACAGTTTGCACTATATGACTTATCATTTTCACAGATAAATATTGACTTCAAATCTTTGTATCCCAATGCTAACTTTGACGTTGAAAATCAATGGAAGTTGTTAAAACCGATTCTGACGGATTTTGTAATAAACAAGCAAATTCCAGAAGATCTTATTTCAGCTTCACTTGAGAACGTGGATAGCAATGGACAAGGTACTCCATATGTTTATCGCATTGTATTCTGTATAGATCAAAAAGTCCAACTAAATTCAGTCTACCCTAACTATGGCAGATACTCGCGTTAATAATAAAATTGATTATAGATCTCGCTAAATTTCTTCAACTAATTGTTGCAGTTGATAATTATGAAAATTCAATAAATAAAACATATTGCCGCAAATGTAATTCATTGTAAAATTTTCTAGAATACAGCGATGCTCCAATACTATTAGCTGTTCCTTTTGCAATTAAGGCGAATTGGAAAAAGGCGAAGCCTGCGAAAAAAAAAATTGAGGATGAAGATAGAGAAAAACAGATGAAAATCAAAGACTCATTCATACTACATGTCTATGTGAGCATTCGTAACGAGTCCTTTCGTTTTATTAATTAGGAATTATTCAGAATTAAACTATTAAGAATATTTTCTTTTCAGTCTGAAGAAGAAGCAAAAGTCAAGGTTGCATTGCAGCAAGACAATCTGGAGAAGGAAGACAAGATTGCTTCACCTATCGTTGTTCTAGTCGGATGTGTTCAGAAACCGGTAACATACGATGTCGTCTTTGGAGCGGCTAGATACAAATGCGATTCCCTCATTAAAGCAATCGATTAAGCTTTACGTATATTTATTGCTTTTGAATTGCCATATCCAAAGTTGACGCAGCAAACGTGGGTGCTGATGCAACATTTATTACTTAAACTGGATTTGGAAAAGTGCAAAATTTTTAATCCTACGAGCACAGCATTGTCGCATTTTCATCGAAAATTAAAATCGTCCACTAATTGGTAAAAACGTTTTTCAAACTCTCAACATCAGTTTCATGTGCTGTATTATTTTAAGTCGAAGATGCTACTTTTTTTCTTAGCATAGCTAATTTCATTTCAACCGTTTAACTAGTAAGTAAGCAATTCAAAAAGTATTTGCCAGAGCATTAAATGTGTGATACTAATATATAAGAAAATTAGATAGCTATTGAAAAGTCAATTTGTTCAATATTGGCATAAACGAAACGTGATATTCATATCAGTATTAGCGCTGATAATATTAAGTAAGCGATTGAAAAGTATTTTCCAGAGCATGAAATGTGTTATGATAATATTTAGGAGCATTCCATAGCTATGGAGAAGTCAATTTTTTCAATATTGACATAAATGAAACGTAATATTAATATAATTATTAGTGCTGATAATAATAACTTTTTACTGTATCTCTTCTATCCAGTGTAATGTGATTTTATATTTTCTCATATTTCGGTGCGCTTAGAATAATAGCGGTACAGACGATATTTCATAATGGATCAATGTCAGTTTGAGTTCACACTCACGTGTGAAGCAGCTACTTTAGTTGGCGAATTGTATGCATACCCCGACGTCACACGAACAAGAGCGCAAAATATTATTAATCTCTTCGGTAGCTTCGCAAACCATTCAGCTACATCGAATTTTTTTAATTATCTTTTAATCCGCTTCAAAACTCTTGGGGAAAACTCAAGTAATCTAGCATCTTATGCGTCAATGTTCCAAACTTTGCTATTTCCTTTTCAAAAATTTAATACTGAATGGAAGTGCTTAGAATACTTAAGGCTACAAGGATTTTACATTCCTCCGGAGGAAATAAAAGTGAAATCTATTTATGCAAGGTAAGTGAAAGATGACTCAAAAACAGATGACGCGATTATTCGTGTGCAATTTGTTCCGCTGAGCAATGTCCTAAAGAAATTCCTAGAACTGCCACAAATGTTTCAGTGCATTATGTCCTATATACAGATAATAAAAAACGAAAAGCACGAAATTTCCAATGTCATGCAGACTAAAACCTGGCAAGACAAAGAAGCGCAGTTAAGTGGCAACCAACTTCTTCTTCCTCTAGCTCTATATCAAGACGAAGTAGAAACCAACAATGCTCTTGGCTCACACCGCGGTCGCGGCAAAGTTGGAGCAGTATATGCTGTCCTTCCGTTTTTACCCCCTCATTTGATTTCAAAGACAGAAAACATTCTTCTGGTACTTTTGTACAACTCTCACAAACAGAAAAAAGTACCTCTAATGCAGGTCTACGGCAGAGTTACTGAAGAGTTGTTGTTCCTTGAAAAAACGGGTATATCTATCAAAATAAACGATAATTTGGTTAATTTGAGATTTTCACTGGTTGGAATGGTCGGCGATAACTTGGCTATTAATAGTGTGATGGGATTTACTATGTGTTTCGTTGCTAACTACTCGTGTAGATTTTGCTTGGTATCCAATGAAGATTTCGATTCGGTTTTGCGATACACGGACTGTAAAATGCGCACAGAAGAAACTTACAACGAAGGTCTCAAAATGAGAAAATGCAGTGATACTGGGATCGTTGGTTTGTCTGCGATTTCAGACATAAAATCAGCCACAACTCTTCAATTACTCTCTGTCGATTTATGGCATGTTCTGCTGGAGGGTGTGTGTCAGTACGATCTAGGGTGTGTTCTGAATGAGATTTAGAAACTATCAACGTTTACCCGTGATTAGTTAAATAAGAGACTCGAACAGTTTTCCTATTACGAAGATGACATACAAAACAAACCCGTTCAAATTTCCGACACGCAAATTCGAGATAAGCTGATCAAAATGAGTGCGAGCGAGATGCTTTGCTTATTCCGAAACATAGGGCTTCTTTTTGGGCATCTCGTGCCAGTTGGAAATAGGCATTGGAAGCTAATTAATCTCCTGAAAGATATCATTGACCTTGCGATGACTCCCGTAATTTACGACTGGCTGCCTGAGTATCTCGCTTCTTGCATTTCTGAATACTTAAATCTGCGTCGTGATTTGTTTCCGAATTCGTGTAAACCGAAACATCACATACTTGTGCATTATCCGCAAGTTATGGAAAAACTGGGACCTTTAAAACCATTCGGGACTATACGCTGTGAAAGTAAGAATCACGATATAAAAATGCCTTCAAAAAATTCTCGAAACCGCGTGAATAATGAAAAAAATCTTGCGATCAAAAATCAGTTAGCGTTGAGTCATCGTTTGCAGACAAAATGTCCAGTTTCCTTGGTACCTTACGAAGTTGATTCTTTTCAAAAAATTGTGGTTTCGCAACTTCCCGATATTTTGTGCTACGCTTCACTCCTGGGGTACGATTATGAAGCGCCAATCACAATTATCGGAAAAATGACGTTCAAAAATTGTACTCTGAAAAAAGACGCGGTGATAATGATTCCTGGCATAGACGAGCGTGAACTTTGCGTTATTCATGTAATTGTAAAAGACGAGACTGGATTTGTAAAATTTGTCACAAACAATGTGACCGAGTGTACTTCTTATAGCGAGCATTATCACGCTTACCAATTTCACGAAAACTTGCGTTCGTACAAAACTAATTGGCGATGCTTTACATTTAGTGATTTAGAAAATGCGTCTTTTTCTTTTATCTCCGTAAATGGCTTACATGAGCTGTGCATACCTAAGCGATGGATATGAATAATGCTGCTTAAATAACAGATAATTTGTTATGTTGAAAAATGTGTCGGCGTTAATAAAAAATGTATTTATTCACGAAAACATTAATAAAAAATAAATAATGAAAAACTAATAGAAAAATTTCTTTATTTACGAAAAATTTTGGTACCCTATTCTTCTTCTCAAATATTGATAACTTTAAGCGTATATCGTAAACAAACCTTCAAGAAGTATGACTTTCTGGTTGGAATAGTTCCGCTTAATACACAAAGATATCAAGTACCTTTGGAGTCAAATTGATCGGCTTAGAACTTGAAAAAAGTTATATTTAGACAAATGTGTAGTCCTAGACTTTGTGCAATTGAATTCGATTCACCTTAAAATATTTTTGTTTAAGGTCGCAATCGGTCAGCCCATAATTAAGAGATATTTACTCTATTAAGTTATGATGTTCTACGCTCTAAATAGAATAGTGGTTACTTTCGCTTGATATCGGTCAACCGAAAAACTTTGATACTGCCCGCTTTGAGAAAAGGTGACTTCAAAGCCGTATAACAATTAACGAAAACCATGACATTTAATTTTCCTATACAAAATTGATCGGGCGCGCACTAATTGCCAACTCATTCATATTTATACTAACGGAGCATTATTCTAACATTAGGTAAATCACATAATCGAAAACTCGATAATGTACATGCAGTGCTTTAGGAATAGGTTTGACTGTGATCATCAACGTGCAAGATTTTTAATTGATTTGAGTAGTCTAACGACCTTAATCATTCGTGCGACTACCCGAATCATAGGTGCAAGCTCCCCAACCATTAGGGCGGACACCCCACCAGTTCGGCCGCTGCTGTTTCGGGTGAGCTCCCCAATGGTTGGGGAGCTCGCACGACTCAGTCGTGCGAGCGCACCAATCCTTCGGGTGAGACAGAAAAAAAGAGAAACCAACCCAACTGTTGGGGTGTAAACCCGAACCACTGGGGAATTCTTCGCTCAGTGTAGAGGTTTTGTCTATTTTATAATATTTGCAAGTGAATTTCTTTTTCTTTATCCAAGCCAAGCACGATATGCGAAACCGAAAAAAAACCGAGTGCGTAGCGCGAGGTAAATACGTGAGCGAGCGCGAAGCGCGAGGACAATATATTATCGAGCGCGAAGCCCGAGATGCAACAACCGCGCGCCTTGTGCACGCTCAAACTGCGGTTATAATAACCTAAAGTTGACAGTGGCTTGCGCCACAATCGTACTAACACAATTCTCCCTGTCTTCTCAAAACAGGATGACTTTCTAAATTAAATTTTCTTTACCTCTATTTATAAGGAATCGTAAATGAGACCCTTCAATCATGACGCTATATTTTTTAACGCTTACCTTAAGTATCTATGTATACTCCCTCCCTTTTACGGGTTTGAGAGTCTGTTACGTACCCTTGTATCTTTTTCATCTGGCCAACCTTCACATGTTTTCCTTATTAGTGTCTCTACGGACAAAGGAACCGTCAAATGTTCCTGCACAGGTTCCTGTACAGGTTTCTTTGCGAAGTGAATTAAGGTGCGCGTTTCTGTACAGAATCACGTATAAAGCCCTTAAAAGAGAACCATCGCGAAAACTCATGTCGCTTACAGTTATAAAGATGCCTTTTTTATTTTCTTGGAAATCCAACTCACTTGTACATGAACGCACACCTTAATTCACTATGCGAAGAAACCTGTACAGAATCATTCAAGGGTTAGTTTGCACGCAGATTCCTTTACAGGATCATGTACGGTTTCCTTCGCCAAATTGCTGCACAGGAACCGTCAAGATTACCTGCACACTGTACAGGTTCGTGTGCCAGTTCGTGTACAGGAACATGTGCAGGATACTCCGAGGTTCCTGTACAAGAATTTTCAGCTGGGAACCTAACTTTCAACACGTGCTGCTTTTTCTCCTCCACTTTTTCCATCTACTACCTTCCCCGTTTACTCCACCACTTACGCAAGACCAAATCACCTCTTTTCACCTTTTTATCCAATTCTTTTCCACTTCCGTCTTATTTTTCACCTCTATATGCACCAAATTTACCCTGGCACTTCTCACACATCTATCATGAATCCAAACTGAACCGGAAGCCACTTTTTACCTATTTCCGATTATAAATAGTTCTCATATTCATGAAATGCTGAGACTTCTTTTTTTATTACATATTAGTTTCTAACATATTTTCTTACCATGTATGTAAGTGGTGACATATGCTCACGATTATTATGTCTGGCCCTTCAGATATTGAATTTTGGTTGAAAAGTGCAGCATCATTCATTTTTAATTGTTACTGTTATTGAGAACAGGGCTTCAGTTCCGGAACTAATAACAAATACGCCAACATTTGCGCAATTGGTAGCGTTGATCACATGAAATGTGACGGTTGCTGGTTCGAACCCAGACCGCAGTGGTTTTCCTGTTTCTTCGCGCTTTTTATAAATTCTCGAAAAAAATTTCAACTTTTGCGATAAAGAAAAATGTTACTTATTGACACTCCTCTGATATACAAATAATATTTAACATAAAATAAATTTGTGAGAGGCATACAAAAAGCTCTAATTATTGGACGTGTCAATTCTAAATTAAGTCATAAAATTAGTTTCATGCTGTGAATATTTAAAATCGGAACATCTGACAGCGTCTGCATTTCAGATTATTCACTTCATTTGGAATTTCTGCCATCATGTATGTGAGAGTTGAAATTTTAAATACAGGTAGTGCGCTCTTGTACACGTTCCACAAATTTTTTCCTTCTTCTAAATTTTCTTAGTACTTTCGATATTCCGAATACAAAATTACAATACTAAAAAATATTTGACACAAAATAATACAAGAATTAATTAGTAATTGTTCGGCTGATTTTTCGGAACGTTTTTTAATTACGAGAGATATGGGATATGTATAATGACTAGTGAAAATATATGTTTTCACAAATTATGATAATTCTTCAACTTACCCTCTAGACCCATAAATGCATTAGGATCGATGTGAGTTATCTGATTTCCGTCTAGCTCTAAAGAGTTTAATTGCGTTAAGTGGCGAAATACGAGCCCGGGCACTTCACGAAGTTGATTGTGAGCCAATACTAACGAATCCAAGCTCTTTAAACCTGGAAAATAAACGTTTTAATTAAATGACCAGATAAAAGGAATGGGAATTTGTCATCTACCAGTAGGCTTCTGTAATGATTTATTTTCTATATTTATAAAGGCGCAAGCACTACGAACTTGTCAAATCATTTTCTTTAAACCAAGCGACCGTTCAAACTGAAGAGTTGTTGAGGTGAGTCTTGTAAGCTTCGCATAACTGGATGAGTGATAAACGTTATTATGTAAATAAAAAATTGCGTCTCCATTCTAATTCAATTTTATTTTCAAGAGAAATAAGTATAACTAACTAAGAAAGGATAAGATTCGCAAAGTTTCAATACCATGGAAAAGTATATATTTGCAAACAGAAAGAATAATAGACATGAGGTTAAATTCTCAGATAAGCTGTTGACATACTTTGTTTTTTATGTTGTTATTTCATTTTTACATTAATGGCATATGAAGCATAAAGGAAAATGTTACATTAATCCATTAATCCATTTGATCCTTTTCACAGAAATTTGAATTAAAAAAAATGTACTTCAGAATTTTTTAAATTATATCAAATAATTTTACCTTCAAAATCCCCTTCCTTGATGGATGTTATTTTATTCTCCTGTAGTTCGAGTTTTTTCAGGTTCTCCAGTATAGAAAGTGCTTCAGTTGGAATTCTGGTCAGATCATTTCCACCCAAGTTTAATCTTTTCAATTTTCGCCTGTCCAAAAAATAAACAGTAAATAAGCCTTCCTTTAAACAAAAATGAAAGCAATATTCACATTTTGGATGATTTACATGGATTTAATGAACAAACTGTTAACTCTATAAACTAACATCGTCGCCAAACAAACCCTACTAATTAGTTTAAAAGTAGAATGTGCATCGCTTGCACCTCACAATCACCACTAGTTAGTAATTAATGACGATTGGAATCAGCTCATCGATGCCTAGATGGGCATTCATACTTGAACTGTTGTACTTGAAAGTCCATTCTACGACCATACATCGAAAGTTATGACAAAAGAGTTTTAAATAGCAAATTGGACTTCTAAATATGGAAAATGAAAAAAGGGCTACAGAAATTTCAAAACTAGCTCGAAATTCGAATACGCATGCGGATACATAAGACTGGTCATCCGAAAGATCGTCGCCACCGATCACGCAAATTATGCACGTGGCAATGTACCATATGCACGACAAAAGTGACGTTTTGAGTAAAACCGAATCAGCAGAAATGACAATGAACAGTTGTTACGTGCAAAAAGCATAATTCGAACCATTGAACCTTTACGGAAAAAGTACTCTAACGAAACAAAAGATTTTATCAAGTCATTAGAAATGTCAAAATCTCGGTGCTCGCAGAAATAATGACTTTAAAATTATATAATCGTATTAGAAGCAGAAATTTGGTTCCATGAAAAACAACAACGAAGTATACCACGGCTTTTAACATCCATTTCAGATCCTAACCCAATACAAAGACCTGTAAGTGATGCCCTTATCCTGTCCTAAAAAATATAACTATCCTATCAAACTAAATATTTTATTTAAAAGGGATTAAATTTATTTTTATGTGAAATTGATGAGGAGTGTAGTATTTTTACGAATACAGACTAAATAATCCATAAATATATTTGGCTCAACAATCGAAAAACCTATTGTAAACATTATCACACTTTTTGAGAGCTTGCGAAAAACTAGATTGAAAGTACAAACAAATAAATGCGAGTTTTTTAAGACCTTCACTGAAAAAAAAGATTAGTTGGGACAACTAATAAAATTGTTGGGATAACTATTTTAGTGAGTAAATAATGGTACTGCTATTAAGTTAGTTGTGAGAACTATTTTTGTTAATTGGGGCACGAGTAGTTGCCGTTACTATTTAATTAGGTAGACTAACTATTTCAGTTTGTCAAAACGACTGTCTGTAGGTAGTTGAACTTACTAATATAGTTTGTCATGTCTACTAACAAACTTGTAGGTATAACTATTTTCTTTTCGTTACAGAGAGTAATTAAAATATTTGTCACTAGACTATCGAAATCTGAGTTAAAAAGATCACAGTCGGCACGCGGGCATCTTTTTTTGGGGCATCTTAGGGACGCTGATGTCAGTTCAGCTGATAAGACGTTCTAAAAAAAGATCTCCCTATGCCCACTGGGATCTTTATAATTGCAGATGCACTTTTTAGGTTAGGATTTCCAGTAGTAAAACTTAAAACTCGTTTGATTTGTCAATTTCTTATACATACCTTCAAATACTTCGATATAATCCCCGAAGCCTAAAATTTGCAATACTTTTGATACTTCCATCAATAAATGATTAACGAAATATCAAGAGAGCAACGAGTTATGACGGCCATGTCTAAACGTTCTCCCTCATTTTACTGCATGTATGTTGGTATACCTTTGTCGCATTCTCAATCGTACCAACCGAGGTAGAAAATAAAATAGTTATGCCACCTACTTTAATTTGTCAGAGAAGTCAATTAATAGTACAGATGACTAATTTATTAGTAACTCTGACTACTAAAACGTTACTAATGTCAACTAGTCACGAGCACTACAAACGGCTTCCTAAACCTACTACTTGATTAGTTGGCGTTACTAACTGAACAGTTGTAAGAACCAATAAATGCTTTACTAATAAAAAGGTAGTAGCCCCAACTATTCATTTTTCTCAGTGTTAAATTGAATATTTAGGACACATTATTACTAAAGACGGAGAAAAACCTGAAAAAAAATCGAGACGCGGCTGCAAACCTTAAAACACTAAAAAAACCAACTAAAGTTAAATTAGTTCTTGGATTTGCTGGTTATTACAGAAAATTGATGAAGAAATTTTTCACAATCGCCAAAAGATAAATAGAATCGACCCACAAGAACACCATTTTTGACTGGACTTCAAACTGCGAAGAACCCCGGTAATAAGCGTTGAATAGAGAAAAATTAATATTTTCAGATTTCAGAGTAAAAGTGAAGAATACTCTATTTTTTTTTTTTTTGATTGCGCGATTTTTTCGTCAGTCTAAAATGCCATCGTAAGAATAGGATATCTCCGAAATTAATTCATTTCTATTTCCATAGCGACCGCCGCATAGGTCTTGGTTACATCGTCGAGCCTACAGTAGGCCGGCTTACAATAATCACAGCCCCACAAAAAGAAGTAGGTTGTCCGACGGACAAGAGTAGTCACATCCTATGGATTTTTGGTCGCTAAATCCGATTCCAAGGTCAGAATTCCGCCATCACGATCAGATTTTTTTCTAACCTCAAAAAAAATCGTTTTTTGGGCTATTTTTGCATTCGAAAAGATGTAAAAAAATCTGTGTTTTTTCTTTATTTCGATCACAAATTCGGATTCAGCGGTGAAAAATACATAGAAATGGTCTTTTGTAGTCCGCTGGGCCCAATACTTTGCGGTGGGGGAGGGCCGGCTCAGAGAACAATACCGTAAAACCTTGCCGAAAAAATTGGATGTTTCGCCAAACCAGAGTAGTCACATCCTGTGGATTTCGTGTCGCTGAATCCGAATCCGAACTCAGAATTCCAAAATTAGCTGTTCTGCACTTCCTAACCTCAACAAATTTGTTTTCGTGCTGTTTTTTTTGGTGATAGAAAACATGTTATCGAATAATACAAGCTTGTTCAGAAATTCTGACAGAGAATAAACATTTAGCGGTTCGAATTACATAGAAATTGTCTATTTCCGTCCGCTTGACTAAATTTTGTGTGTGGGGGGGGGGGGGGGGTTGTACAGAGTCCTCACTACTTTCATGAAAGAAAAAGTTTGGGTAGACCAGACAAGTCGTCTTTCTTATTTTTGAAGCTTTTGCATTTATATCCAGGCATCGAATTACCAAATTATGACGCATTTTCTTCATGAACTCCAAAAACACCGAAAATGCAGGTATTTCAAGGTGGGAATCCGTTTAACCAGGGCACTCGAATGTATACCTGGTGATGGTCGATGTTTCTTTGTCTCTCCATAGAAATAGTATAAGCGAAAACAAAAGCCTTTCGAAGTATGACATTATGGAATAATGTGGGAAAATCATACATTTCATTTGGAATACCTAACTCTTTTATCTTCAAAGGATCTGTGTAGTGGCCTTTTTTTAAGTTTTTCTTTGTTTGACACGAAGATCCCGTTTCAGGTTCCAGCAGAAATCAGCCATCATTTTGACATCCCATTTTCCTTGATATCGCTGCTCCATCGTCTTTATGTCCTAATGAAATCTAAATGTTTATTCTCTGTCAGAATTCCTGAACAAGCTTGTATAAAATTCGATAACATGTTTTTTAACACCAAAAAATCAACACGAAAACAAATTTGTTGAGGTTAGGAAGTGCACAACAGCTAATTTTGGAATTCTGAGTTCGGATTCGGATTCAGCGACACGAAATCCATAGGATGTGCCTACTCTATAAAAAAAATAAACAAAAATAAAAAACTAAAATAATAAACTATATCCGCCATTTTGAATTTTTGCATGCTGCACGTGTAAAGTGCCATCTGGACGTATCACATTATAAAATAGACGTTACACGTAAAAGATCAAAGTGATAGTTTATTGTTAAACCTCGCAGATATTTTTTCTCATGTATTTCAGTATCATCTGAAACTTGAAGTTTCTAAAATTAGAAGAACGATATATCGGCTTGTAAAAATCCGTTTAAAAAAAGTAGGTAGTGGTTTATAAAGTAGAAGATAGTAGCTTTCTGATGCCGTGTCCAGATTTGAAATATAATCAGAATTCTCAATGTGAGCGAAGCTCAAAGATAGCAAAAAATCGTGTTCTTTGCACTTTTAGGTTAGAATATCTCGGAAACCTAGGGTGATGGAGCGATTCTGAGTTCAGATTCGGATTCAGCGCATTAAATTCCTTCGGGTACACTAGGTGTGGTCTGTGGGTGTAAAAACAGTTTCCAAATCGTTAAAAATAATAAATTCAGTGCAGTTGAGATTTGTAAGAATTGAAACTCAATTAGATTTTAAACCCGTTTTAAATATGGGAACTCATTCAATGAATTATCTGGCATTACAAATCTAAATGTTTCACATTCTATAAATCGCGAAATAAAATCAAATAATACACAAAAAAATCCTGGGCATTCACAATGCTAAAGAAGATTAAATTCAGCGAGGTTCGTAATAAATAATATTGAGAATCCGAAGTAGTGAAAAACAAGATAAATTATATCAGAGAGAAATCTTCGAAAATCCCCTTTCGCTCTTCGGATCCCGCATTCTTTTTTTTATAACGTTAAATTACTTAGAGTTGAAATCTTAATCGTGCTCGTTAATAAAATCTTTTATGTGACTCCGGTGCATTGCGTTTTTATGCGACAGCGTAGAGTATCGTAATGTTGTACATTACGATACAGCGGAAGATCACTCTTCACATTACACTCCGCTGTATCGTGATGTACAACATAACGATACTGTACGCTTTCGCAACAAAACTTGTAAATGCACCGTCGACAAATAAAATAACATATGCGCCAATGAGCAGAATTCGGGACTTCACGCGACTCGCTTACAATGCTGGCAGGACCTTTACGCGGATCTTTACGCTTGTCGCGTAAAGACCCTCATTATGCACCTCGGCGCATAATATACTATTATTTCAGGTTTAATGCTCTTTCAGGATTGGTGCCGATCTATATATTCGGGCCCAATTTCCTGAACGGAGAAAATTAAATCCGTCGAAAAATCACGGCTATATACATGTTTGTATAACTAAGATTTAGCGACACAGTTGAATTTACAATCAATCTAGCTGAATTGAATACAAAATTTGAATACTTGTTAAAGAACAACGATGAAAAAGCGGAATAATGCTACAATATTAAACATGAGTGATCGTCTACAGAACTTTCGTCAAAATGTTGAAAAAATTGGAAGGACCTTCAAAAACATAAAAAAATTGACAAATACGGAAATATCAGAACTATGAAAATAATAACTTTTTGAAGCACATTTTGTTAATGCTCGATTAGAACGATTTCATCACTCGGCACCAAATTAATTAATACCAATAATATTTCTATATTGATATTATTTACATATTTGTACAATTATATCAATAATTATATGATTAATTATATTATCTATATTATTTATACCTATTATTATTATTCGTTTCCAAATAATCCAAAAGATGTAATTATAAGTATTATTTTAAAATAATTTTAAAATAATTTCTTCTTCTTGAGTTCATTCGAATAGGCTTTTCAAGCGAAAGAATTTGCGAAAGTTTTCGTCGATTTCATCGGTTTCACTTTTTTTCCTGAGATAACGTACAGTAAAAATTGTGGATATTTAAGGCTATTCACTTCATTTTTGAAATAAGTAATACAATCAAAAGTGTTTCTTAAATTTCTGGATCCGTCAGGAACTCTAGAAAATTCAAAGTCTACTCTCTAAGTCCAAATTAGTAGACATTTTACTAATTTAATTGGTAGCATTGTATCTGACTGTTAAATTAGTAATTTTATCACTTTCTACTAAATGAAATGGTAAGATTTATGTTACTAAATGAATTAGTAAGGGTATTCTACTAATCTGCTTAGTAGAAGCAACTTACTTATTCAATGAGTAGCAATGAATTGCTAAGGGAACATAATTTAATAATTTTTAAAATACATTCTGCTGTTTTTTGAGTTTTAATTAAGAAAGGTTCATGTTTTATCAATACACCATATATTTTTTCAATGCAGCCAGAATGTGAACTCGTGAAATTAGGTAGAATAACAATAGCTATTTTTTGTTCCCAAATTTTTGCGAAGTTTGTGAATAAGCGGATTCTGATGACAAAGAGTGGGTTATAACTGCAATTAATTGCAGGATAAATCATTTATCCTGGCTTCTCTAAAATGGGTAAGTTTTTGCTTGATAGTAGTAATTAGGTGAATAGTTTAAAGGGAACTGGGAAAGTGTCGTTGAAAAAAGTTAGGTTAACTGAAACTTATTTTCAGAACAATAGAAGACCTTCGAGGAATACTGTGTGCAGCAATTGGTTAAATTCATAAAAAACACTTAGATTTAGACACTGTGGTAAAAGTGGAAGGTATAAAAAGCAAATATTCGCTTATTCATATATTTTTTTCTGAAATTTGCAAGTAAGTCAAAAAGCTAACTTTCAAAAGTGCACTGGAGTTGTCCAAATGTCCGGATATAAATCATTACTACATATTCCATTTACATGAATGATATGACTGCTTGTCGTCTTTGTACAATGATTTCTTTCGAAGTCAAAACGGCTTTTGAATTTTCCATTATATATATATATTGCAAATATTACTTGCGTTGTCATAGCGGCCATCGTTGAACTATTGCGCCAATATTTAGACTTACAACTAATTTTTAATATCGTTAACACTCTAATGTATACAAGGGCTTAGCCCGTTCACTGTTTCAATAAATAAATAAACTGTTTCAATAAATAATAAAGAGCAAATTAATCAAGTATGTCTCTAGCCTCGGAGAATTCAGTCGGGAAATTCTAACTTTCTAAGTGCTGCCTTAAAAATGTTGCTTCAAGCAGGGTAAAAGTTGAATAATAGTCTTATTCAAAACAATTTTGTTATTCGTACCAACAAGTGAATGTAAAATGATTTTTTTTGATCAAGTTTCTAGTATCTATCGAAAATTAAAAATTATGTACCTTTGGAAATAGTTAGTATTTTACAGTCAACATGATTTTTTAAAACATAATATTGATAGCAGACTATGTTACATGAAAGTCGACGTACCATATAGTAATTAACTATTAGTTTGATAAAGGTTTTATTTTTTGATCTCTAACTTGCAGAAAACTCACTCAACATAAATTAGAAGATACGTAGATGGTTAAAATTTAAAAAAATTAATTTACAACTTCTTAGTCGAATTTATGGGTTAAAATTTTTATTTAATTGTTGTAACGAATAAAGAGGTTGTTTTAAAGCAGATTTTAAAGTATTTTTTCATTTTCTAAACTTACACTTTTGAGGCAGCCCTTATAATCACCAGATCTAGTTTTACTAAGGCACAAAAATGATTATTTAACCTAAATTTTAAACAGAATCTAACACTCTTTTGTCTTCAAAAAAGCCTTTTTTGAACCACCTTACTGTTAAACTGCGGATACGTTAAAACGAACGTATCTAGATACTTCAAAGCGCGAAAATTTTAATTTAGTTTATTTAATTTTTTCAATGAAAATTTAACTATTATACTTTTGTTTGAAAATTGATCGTTTGTAATTTGAAATTCGAATATTAATCTTCTTCATGGAGAATTCAACAGCTTGTTTCCAATTTTTTCTCTCCCTTGACTGAAAAATCTTTTTAAGTTGAAAATTCAACTCATGTTGAAAAGTAGTTTTTTTGTCGAATTCAACTGTTTCTGATTAAAAATTAATTTTTTTATGTCAACTACTACATTTTTCGTTCACAATTCATCTTCTTTGAATTACAAATTTAATTACTGAGTTGAAAGCTGAACTTTTTGGTTTAAAACTGATTTTTGTTGTTGTTCAAGATTCATTATTTTAATTCAAAATGTATCTCTGTGGTTGAAAAGTTAGCTTTACTTTAACAGAAAATTAATTCGTTTCGAAACTGAAAATTTAATTATTCCAGTCGAATATTCCAACATTTTATTTAGAAATTCATCTCTTTAGTCTAACATAATACAAAATTAAAAATGTAACCATTCAATTTTAGGTTTGAAAAATTATCATTTTTAGTTGAAAATCCAACTATTCCATTCAATGGTTCACCATTTCAGTTGAGAATTCATCACTTTGGCTGAAAATTTGCTTTTTTCTTTGGTGGAAAATGTAAGTATTCCAGTGAAGTATTCATAATTTTATTTGAAATTTCATCTTTTTCATTGAAGATAAAAAAAACATTGTATGGTGTAAAGCTTAAAGCTCTCCACCAAGCATTATATTATATTTTATTAGTTTTATCTGGCTAAAGGAAGAACAGTTACGACTTCAGAGTTGTTTTTGTCTTGTAAAACCTTTAAAGATTAATAATATTGTAGTTTTAATTATTACAATAACATGTTTTCAATTCGGATTGAACTGAATTGTTGTTTAATCGGACCTAATCCGACTTTAATAATTTATTAATATATTTCAATAATATTCTCTTTGTTGAAAAAACAGTTTTTAAATTTACTTGAGACTACCCTTTGAAACAGTAACCAACAATACATTTACCAATTCATTTAGTGGTATCATTACCAATTCCTTTAGTAGATATAGTTACTAATTCATTTAGTCAGTTATTCTTACTCATTGAATTAGTAGATTCTTACTAATTACCAGTAAACGAATCGGCGCTATTTGAATTAGTAGAAAACTACTATCAATTAGTAGTTTTCTACTAATTCAGTTTTAGAGAGTATGATGTAACATTTTATTGAATTAAGAGAGACGCATACAACAGCACTTCGACTTATATATTTATCACGAGCATAATCAAGTATGTATCTTTATTGGTAATTAACATTAAAAATGCTATTTTTATAATAAATGAAGAATAATCATTTTTCTATGTTTTCGTTGCATTATTTGCATTCAAATAACATTTTTGAAAAACAAAACTTCCCACAAACGGTTAATTTTTGCTAGTTCTATTAAAAAATGTAAGCTTCACTTTATACGTCGATCCTGTAATATAACCACTTGGTTTAAACATTTATCTTCCTCAGTTAATATTTTCTGTATTTTGTAGAAACTTAGTCTTTTGTGTTAGAATATTAATCTTCTTGGTGACTAATTCATCTTTTTGCTTGAAAAATAAACTATTGGTTTAAAAATCCAGTTTTTTTTGCTGAAAATCATTTTTTTTTTAATTCATTTTTTTTTGTTGAAAGAAAGTTTTATTATGCACAGTAATGTGACATTCTTTGTTACTGCCGTTTAACTAAAACTGAAATTCGTATTGCTTTAGAGAAGGACTGATTTTATTTGACGATTCCCCCATGCATCCTTTTCTCATCCTCGCCACATACATTTTTGAATAATGATAATAATTATATGTTGAATGCAGAAAAAAAAAGAAATATATTGCACTTTTACGTCCTACCTAGATTCTATAACATAGTAAAAAACAGAAAATACAAGCGTCAATTTGAAATCACACATTGTTTTTCACGGGAGGAGTATTTCAAGATTCCTTGCCCCTTTTTTATTTTCATGGGACGAGCACCTGAAGATACCTCGGGCGCAGGCGCAGTTCGTGCTAGCTGAAAACTACTTACTATTACACCTTTCACCTCTGGCGCAGTTCAGGTTTCAGTTTGGCAGAGTGGTTGACCGCTGGCGCAATTCGAATGCGCCCAGATTCTATGTTTCATGATCAATATATTTGTTTGCCGGAATTCTCTAGTAAACCAAAACTTAATCCGCTTTTGGGGGACGACTCAGAATTTCCGAAAAATAAAATATTCTAAATAGAAAATTCCGAATTTGGAGAATTCTGGATATTATAGTATCAACCCATTTTGGAAAATTTTTATAATAGATAATTCCCAAAATCAAATTGCCGACATTATAAAGTATCAGACACTATAAAATTGTCGACACAGTAAAATTTTCGAGTTATAAAATTGCCGAATCTAAACAATCAAAAATTTGTTTTAACGGTAAATAAAGAATGAAATCATAAATAAATAAAACTTTCAGTAGAACGTTGAATATGTTGATTGAAGAAAAGTATGTTTTGTTATCTTTAATTTCATTATTTAACAATTTTGGAATTGTATAGATTCAGAAACTGCATAATTCGGGAATTCACATGTGTCGGCATTAAAATTCTGTTAAAAGTTTGAGTTTCACTATACATATTGATCCTTTTATTTGACAAATTTTACTTCACAATTTTACACTTGAGAGGTTTTCCATATTTTTAAGATGAATACCTCAGAAATAAGAAGAAAAAAGAAAAATCTGGAATTTACAGGGTATTCAAATCAGTTCTTGCTCGAATCATCCTGTAAATTTGACTTTGGTCACAGGATCTACTTTGTTAGAAATTCATTTGTTTGTTTGTTGATTAATCATTTTATTTGGAAAACATTTTTTTTCTTTTGTTCAAAATTCAACTATTTTATAAACATTTTTTTTACTTTGGTTCAAGATTCGTTTCTTTGATTGAAAATTATTGTTTTTTTAATTTGAAAATTAATTTTTTTACTTAAAAATTTCACTAAATGTTTCGTCGGAACTTTGTTTGAGAGAAATTTAACCTTTTTGGTGAAAAATTCATTTGTTTGGTTGAAAATTTGAATATTTCGTTAAACAATTTTTTTATTCGCTTAAAAACTTATTTTTCTATCTCAAAATTAAACTATTCTATTTTTTATTTATTAATTTTATTTTTTGTTGGAAACTCATCTTTTTTGTTGGGAATTTGTCATTTTTTGGTAAAAAATGCATATTTATGTGTTGTAAATGCAACTTGTTTTTTTTTTTTAAATTCCTCTTTGTGACTTAAAAACTCAACATTTTGATGAGATTTTATTTCATTATTGATTGACAAATTTTCTTGGTTGAAAATTCTTTTGTTGGAAATTCGTATTTTTTGGTATAAGTCAACAGTTTTTTATTGAGAAGTAAAATATTTTTGGATGGAAATATCAACTATGAATTACATTTTTTTGTTGAGAATTCGTTTTTCTTCTATTAAAGATTCATCAGTTTGGTTGAAAATTTAACTATTTTGTGAAAAGTTCCCTTTTCTTGGTTTGATAAATAATCATTTTAACCAAAAATGCAATAATAAAATTTTACATGAATATATTTTGAATGTTTGTCAGTTTCATTAAGCATGCAAATGTGATATTCCTTATCACTACTGCTCTTGGAATGAAACTCAATTCTTAATCATGTGTGGTTAATTTGGCAACATTCGTTCCTTCGAGTTTTTCATATTACACAATCGGCATTGAGGATAAGCGACAAAAATGCTTACGAGATTTTTGTGATATGCCTACTTTTTATAGAAAAGATTGAAAACTTTTCAAAAATATTTGATATATAGAATACAGCCATACATTGGTTTATCATGAAACCAGTAAACGCACTCCTTACAAATAACATCCGGCAGGAAACAAGATTTTTAGAGAAAAGTTTTTAGTGGAAAAGTGTTATTTCAAGTTGAAAAGTACATTGAGACTTTATTTTTCCAATTTTTGTTAGGGATATAGGTGAAAAAAATGCTTAGTATAGTTTTAACTTTCTTCAACTCCAAAATAATTGTTAATCTCATAAACAAATGAATTAAACAAATGCATATCTTAGTCTTGCCATGCTCTAAAATCTTAATCGCTTTAGCCAAATTAATTAAAAATTTGTCTACAAAATGTGATATGTACGATTCTTGATGCCTAACAACGATTGTTAAATGCCTAAATGAATTTGATAAACAAATACGAATTTTCGTCAATTTGCAGTAGGCAGATTTCCTTTTTTTGATGCTATCAATTTCACATTATTTGGCAAAATCCTTGCAACAATTTGATTACTTGTCAACAAATAAGAGACGTTTTATTTTACTACTGCCAATTACCCAGAAAGGATATTTATTAGGACACTTCGTCAAGCGACAACCTTTTTTATTTATGTAAATAAATCGTCTGAAGTCTAAAAAAACACCGATTCAAGTCAATTTTTAACTGGCAGATTTCCTTCTTTCAACGGAATCAATTAAAAATTATGAAAAAATTCTTCCATGATGAAAATTCATCAGCGAACAATAATTTGTTATTTTTTTGAAAATTTGACAAAAAATCCGTTATTTTGTGTTTTAAAGAGTGCACCACCGCTTTTTTAACGTTTAACATATTACTGTGTTTATTGTCGATGATGGCGAACTCTTCAAAAATGATGAAATTGTAGATTTTATAAATGAAATTGTTCCTAAAATGAACAGTAATTATTGCTTTTTGGTAAAGTATCATAAGGGGAAAAGTTTTCCAAATAATTTAAAATTAATTCCGTCTAAAAAAGGGAATCTGCTGTTTGAAAATTGACGAAAATCTGTATTTGTTCATGAAATTCAGTTTGATAATCCACCATTGTTATAAGGTATTAACAAATCACACATAGTATTCATTGACAACAAATTTTTTATCAATTTTTTTAAAGGAACGCAATCTTCAGAGCATGAAAAGACTAAGATATGCATTTGTTTATTACATTTGTCTATAACATTAACAATTACTTTGGGTACAAAATAAACCCAAATGTAAGTAGTTGCAAAACATGGGATCGTTTAATTGGAAAAATTGGCCAATTTCGTTAATAAAGAAATTAATAAATTGAAAAAATGTTGAACATTGCCGCGCCCAAAGCTCTTTGAAATTTAGTTTGCTTTCATTTATAGAATAACGCTTAAATCGGATCAAAGTTTGAAGTTCTAGAATAATTTTTCCAGAAAAACTATGCTTGCCCCTCTGCGCTACGGCGTACGACTAAAACACGTTCCTCATTTTAAAAAAAAGGTTTTCCATACTTATCTCTTAGGTTTTGGCACGATGAAAATAGAATTTTGAACATTCTGAACCGCAAATAGAAAAAGGCGTGTACGTATGTGACGGTCAGATTCATATGGAGAGTCATTCCGGTAGAGTGAAATTTGAGGCAGAAGCTAGTAATTTTTTTTCAATTCCATCTTAACACATATTCTATTTTGATTATTTATCTGACTGCACAGTATGCACACATGTGTTATTATACGGTCTTGTTATACAATTCTTGGTGTATAAGAAACAATAAAAATGTAAAAAAATAATTAAATTTGTATGAACGCAAACATAGAAATATAACTGACATATATTTGACTAATTACGCACTGATGTAAGGCATTTCGGTGATTTTCTTCAATGTTCTTTCGAATTCAAATATACTGGAATCAATTTTTTTATGCAAATTTAAAAAAAAAAATACTTTTTCAAAACTCATTTTATGTCGATACTTTGAGTAGCCAAATGTGAAAAAAATTAATTCAAAATTAAAAGTATCTCCCAGGCGGAAATATTATATATAGTTTATATATAGTGTGAAGTATTATACATAATATTCGTTTGTTTTATACATTTTTTATATAAAACAAATGAATATTATATATAATACTTCACACTATATATAAACTATATATAATATTTCCGCCTGGGCTATCATATTAGATTCATTATTTTTTTATTTTAAACATGATATAAAATGTCAACTCATTTCAGTAATTGTGAGTGTAAAACCGCTCGGAAAAATATTTTTACAGCATATCTAGTTTTTTTTAGAAACGCAGTCTACAGGTCAAAAAACGCATTTTTTGAACTTTTAGGGAGCCTATACAAATCAAGGAGATTTGTTAGGATACCGTTTAACAAAAAAATTCTCGATCTGTTTGTAAAATTCTATAACAATCATCTAGATTCTAGAATCTGGAGTGACTTGAAGGAAAGAAGAAAGTAAAAAAATGTGGGTCAGGGTCATTTTTAGCATAATGACACAGAAAAGACTGGGGGTTCACTATAATGTTGCGGCTCAAATGAAAGTTGGTATCCTTTCGAACTTGAGCTCCAATAGATACCTGCAGAAACAACCGATATGGAATTCACAGCTAAATTCGACATGATATCGACGCAGTGATGCTAATAGACCGCGACTTTTTCAACTGCGCAAGCGTTGCGTTGGAAGGGGAAAGCCACGTTTTTGGCCGTAATACGCGCGCTTCTTTTAAATGCTTCAAATTTACACAAATAAGGTGACGGACTAAAAAGAAGGAATAATGCTAGTTTTATTTTTGAGCCGAGATATTATAATAATTTATGTTAATATTGTTCATATAGTATTTTATTATTATGACTAAGGAAAATGTAATGTACTTAATATCTCAGTAAAAAATCCAATTGTAATATAAAGTTTGTCTAAAAATATAGTAAATTACCCGCCCCAAAAATCAAAATTTTCAGAATTAAAAGAAAAAATATATTATTTTGACTAACGTTCTTCACTTGTTCTCAATCAGCTGTTACAGTTAGGTAAAGTTCACTGTATTTTTGCAAATCTTTACAAGATTCTATTAACTTGAAAGTTTCATATGAGACCTCCAAAATGTTTTTTATCACATTATTTCTAATAATGTTTATCTCTCTACGAATAGTCTATCAAATAAAAGATTCGATAACAGGTTTTTTCCAAGTATAGTTGTACATGGTACGGATCCATCCAAATATTACGCATTCACGGAAAAAAGTGGATCGTTAGAAGAACTCTCGAAACCACTAGTTCTAACTATTTTAAATTGAACCGCAGCTTTTCGTCGTGAATTTTGTTAAAATTACTATTTTTTGTCCAGGTATGTTAAACTGACTCTTTAAAAGAGTAGGATGAACAATTTCAAATAGTAGGATGCACTACACCACTTGGTAACCATCAATACTCAGCGGGAAGAAGTTACTATTTCGTGTAGTAAGCTTTCCTTCTGCGAAGAGTAACTTTGCCGATTTCGCATCGTAACGCGTTTATGTATATGTATATATGCACTGCACGCATTCTATACAAAACAAAAATGATGTAAAATGTCGATCGATTTGAGGAGGAAAAAAATTATGTTATATATGATAACTGCACGTAATTTACGATTATTCTTACACAATCGCACGCATAGAGTCTTACACATATGATCGCACGCTCAAACGCTTTGAAAAATCGCCCCCGCTGGGGAATCGAACCCTACCTGCCTACCTAAAACCTGTCCTAAAACCTCAATATAGCGCACGCCTTAGTCAAGTGAGCTACGGAACCGCTTAGATTTTTCTGACAAAGTCTCCATCAAGCGGTTTCTCTGAGAAAAACGTGGCCAGCTAACAAAATAAATGTCTACTTACAATTTTTTTAATTAATCTCTTACAGGTGATATCTAATAAATTGCAACGACCTAGGGAAAAATATTTTGCTTAAAAGTATCAACTCACACAGTAAATATATTATTAGTAATTTATATGTATTATTATAAAATGATTAAAATTACAATTTTTAAAAACTACATATTTTGTATTTTTGTAAATCGAGACTTGAAAAAATGATTTTGAATGAAATCTTTGGAATTTTTAATTTTACTTTATTATCATCTCACTTCATTCGAAACGTAACATTAATTTACATAACTGATATGTGTATAAATGAAAAAATATTTTAAACATTGTAATAATATATCAAATGCAAAATTGAAATCACTATTTTAAGATGAAACAAATATTGAATAGTGATTCAAATTTGAATTTTTTGCAAAAATAAAATTTTTCTCATGAGATATGGGGATGCTGAATTATAATAAAAACTGTTTCATACAAAAAAATCGGTTCCGAGAAACGAATATTAAAGATCGCAATATCACAGTAGAATTGTAGATTTTATTTTTGTCAAAAATCTTAAGAAAATGAGAAAAAAAGTTTTTTCAATAAATGGTATTGATTTTTACAAACATCAATGTGAGAAGGTTGGAAAAATTATTACTGCTTTAAATATGGAAATTAATTTGAACTAAAATTGTATTACAAATTATTTTTTATGACACATGCATGATTTCAGCCCTTTTCAACGCCTATGAAGCGGGACCAAAGCTCTACTTTTTACCCAAAAGTGACGTCAGAGATGAATAATGAAAATTATGCATCTATGAGCTCGCATTTTATGATTATCAGCCCACTCACGGTAAAAACTGAGAGGAAATTTTGGTTGCAGATAATAGAATTTTGCGGTTATTTATGGAAGGTTACCGTATATACCTGTAAAATTACCATAAATTACTGGAATTTTTCATAAATTTCCGGAAATTTATGGAAATTTAAAAAATGAATGTTGGGTAAGTGAACATATTCACCTGTAAAATTACCATGAATAACCGACATTTTTCATCAATTTCCGGAAATTTATGGAAATTTAAAAAAATGAATTTTGGGTATTCCATGGTAAGTTACCGTATTTACCTGTAAAATTACCATAAATTACCAAAAGTTTCCATAAATTTCCGGTAGTTTATGGAACATTTTCATAAATTTCCGGAAATTTATGGAAATTTTTGAAAATGAATTTCGGGTAAGTTACCATATTCACCTGTAAAATTAACATAAATTACCGGAATTTTCCATAAATTTCCGGGGATTTATGGAATTTAAAAAAAATAAATTTTGGATAATCTATGATTAGTTACCATAAATCACCTCTAAAATTACCATAGATTAGGTTAACATTAATTTCATGCTTCATTATACAAAATCTAATATGGACCGAAATCATGACTGTATTTCGAGAAATGTTTGAAATCATCCATTTGTTATGAAAAATATCTTATGCGCCAAGGGGGAGAGGCACTTTTTCTCCACCTAGGTGCATAATATACTATTTAATTATTGATTCAAAAAATGATATGTCGAAAACAATGCATTATTCTACTAAAAAAAATTCTTCCAAATAATATAATATTCGAACCTGGGTGGATAAATCAAGTACGATCTCAATAATTTTTATTGTTATAAGGAATTAAAAATATCATAAGCAAAAAATTCCATAGCAGAAGTAATGTAAAAAAAAGTATTTTTTTATATATAATTTTTCATAATATTTTTATATTCTGAAAATTTGGTACAAAACAAAAAAACTGTATCGAAGTATAAAGTAGAGTTATTCACTATGTTTATTTTTTAACAATTATCTCAACTAATATTATGAAAAAAGAGAAACCATTATAAAATAGTTTCTGACAATTTATTTCCTTTTGTAAAATTTCAGCGAAAATCTGTTGTTTTACTGATAAGCAAGTTATAAGTCGTCCTTCTTTTTTAATTTCAAGCGGATCGCCTAAAATATTTTTCGGAAAGGGCCTACACGTTTCTAGTTATGCCACTGAAGTTACTCACAATTTCAAATATTAGAGCTAACAATCTCGCGCAGTGCTTATTGCAATGCGAAAAAGGAGATCGAACTCACTTGCAAAAGTCAAACTCACAATGCTTTGCTTACTATGTGAATTAGTTATTCATACAGTTTACATGTTCAACTGTACTATTCCAAATAGTTATTGAAGCTACTTGTTCTTAGTAATCTTTCTTTTTACAATTTGAAGTAGTAATGCTGACTTTAGGTTTTGTATATTTTGAGATTACAATCTTATTCAGTATAAAAAACTATTTGAATTGTTTCTTGTACAATGTGAACAAGTAAACTTGAAGTTAACAATACATAAAAGTGAATCTAACTATCTACTTTTTTCCGTGTTTTTCTAAACATTTGACTCGGTATATGTATACAGTACCATGTTGAATTAAATTTAAATTGCTTCAGATTCCTAACTTTTCAAGTAAAAATAGCTACCATAATAGATGAACTTTCAATTTAAAAAGATCATTTTTCAACCAAAAATTGAATGGTTAAATTTTCAGTTCAAAAAATTAGTGTTCAACGAAAGAGATAAATTTTCAAATCAAATGATGGAATATTGAATTGGAATCAATATATTTTAAGTTTAAAGCAAATTTTTAACAAACAAAAAAGCTAATTAAAAAAAATCTTCACATATTCAAACAATGCGATGCATTTTTAACTGAAATTATTAATCTTCAACTGGAATAGTTGAATTTCAAACCACAAAGATCAAGTTTCAACTAAAATGATGAATCTTTAACTAGAATAATCGAAGTTTCAACCAACATTGTTTTTTTCATGTTTAAAAAATTTGAACTTCAGGGCAGTTCATTTACGATTTTTAGACATACTTTGATATTTTAATCGGACATTAAGTAAATTACATTTTCCATAGTAATAATAATAAAATACTGTATTAACATGAATCTTATAGTTATTGCAGTAACATATATGAGCCATATCAACTTGAATTATTATAATTTCTCGATTCGAAAATAAAAATGAATTTAAAGCATTTAAAATGAGCGCGCGTGTTACCTCCAATGACGTGGCTTTCCCCTTCCAACGCGACGCTTGCGCAGTTGAAAAAGTCGCGGTCTATTAGCATCACTGGCTCAGCGGGTACGGACATAAATATCGGTGCTCCCGCAGCATAGACACATGCGATCTCCGGAGCTACGACGCGCAAGGTCGACTCCGCAACGATATATAGCCGCCAACGACGTACCAGATACAGCCTAGTCCAACGGAGTAGCCAACGCCGAGCGAGATTCCTCGACTACGGAATAGTCGCCGGACCGTCGACAAGGGACCGTGACCCACCCCAGACGCGCAATGTCCGGGTTGTAGGGCTGCCTTCTACGACGACTTCACCGAGCCCTGAACGACCAGGTGGCCGCTTCGGCTGTACAGCCCCGGTCCTTCCACGTCATCCCAGATCCTGGGTACGGACCCGTTGCGCTCTGCGACGCAATCTCTCATTTGGCCTCGTTTATTGGATTTTAAAATAAAGGTGTATTATTTGTTTAACCTGTCCCATCTCCCTCCTCTATTTTTTAACATTTTTAGGTCATCAAACATGTGCATCTAATGTAGGTTTAGGACCCAGGCCCAGCGGGGACCCAACCCTCACACACATCCAGGGACATCTGGAGTTGCAGTCCAGCGGGGACCCAACCCTCACACACACCCAGGGATATCTGGAGTTGCCGCCCAGCGGGGACCCAACCCCCACATACTCACGGGGACATCTGGAGTTGCCGCCCATCGGGGACTCAACCCTCACACACACCCAGGGATATCCGGAGTTGCGGCCTAGCGGGTATCCGGCCCCTCACACTCACAAGGACATCCGGAGTTGCCGACTAGCGGGGACTCAGCCCTTTCACACACACAGGGACATCCAGAGTTGCCGCCTAGCGGGGACCTAGACCTGGCCAACAGGAACACATCATCAATATATTCTGTAACAGATGAACCAGTATCTCTCCCCAGGGGAGCTTCCGGAGAACGCCTACTCACCCAGGGAAAGAAGGACTAGATTAAATCCGCGTGAACGACGAAAACAGCAGGCAACCTAGCCGACCCGACAAGGAGCGTCCCCCACGGAAGAGTCAGCATGGGGACCCTTTGAAAAATCCCCCCGCGCATCCCCTCGTCCCGGGAGGACCAAGCCACACGTCAAACCCCAGGTTGGGGTTTCCCCTTTGGAAAAAGTGACGCCGCAACCACACGGGCCCGCCGCGAGTCAGCCTTCGTCAAGTAACCCCCAACGGGTATCCCCTCCAGGGTTTCCCGCTCTGCCCACGGTCTATATGGATAACACCCCATGTGAGGTGCCCACCTGCCCAGCATATGCCCCTCCCGCGGCACGGAGACAACCTTACCAGCTAAATCCCACTTCATTCGCGTTTCACCTAAGTACCGTGTGCCCCTACTGTCGGGATGCTCTCTACTGCGCGTATCGCCAACAAGAGGGCTCATGAATTCCGAGGAACCCCCCCCGCCATCGCAGAAAACGCCCTAACCTCCGTCGTCGTATCAAGCTCAAGCACCGGGCGGCTTTAGCCATCTCTGTGGACCATCAAAACTTCTCCAGGGCATCTCCAGGACACCGAGATT
>CAKNXH010059511.1:120112-133796 GCA_932178445.1 Andricus quercusramuli
TATATATATATATATATGTATGTACAATATTCAAATATAGATTGTTGAATAAAAGGCAGGTAGCAGGATAAACAAAAAAAGTTTCGTGCGAAAACGTTCTGAAACAAAAATTTTGTTGCGGGAGGAATGGGAAAAACAAAATATTCTTCATCTACCTTGTCTTGAATCTCTTCATAATTTCGAAAATTGCGCGTTCTCTACTATAATTATCGGGAGAATGTATGGTAGGGAAATTTTTCAGTATGTTCAATGTATATTTTCTACTTATTTTGATTTTGAAAAGTGCAATCTACGGCGGTGTTTTGTTTACCGTACCAGAAATTGAGGTTATGTGTCACTATTTAATCAATATTTTCAGAATTTCACGTAACTCTGACTGGACTTGTGTCAATTATGAAATAAAGTGTTCTCTTATTTGCTATACACGTTTGGATAAACATATAGCAATGTTTAGAATCACTTCTCTCTTTTCACTTAAAAAAAATACATTGCGAGTCAAAATGATCCAAACGATACATTACAAAATATAAGTATTTAAATATCAAATGAAATATAAAATAAACTGAACACGAAAACCGTTTGCACTCCGAAATAAATTGTACGTACATATAAATTATGAAATATATCTAAGTGCCCACGAACAAGAAGACTGCAAATTGTCAACATTCAATAACGAATCGATAAACGACCTAGCCTAACCACCGCAACCGAAAGGAACACCAGGTTATATGGATTTTTCTTGCCACGTGATCAGGCGGTAACTTGGAACTGCTTTTATTTAAACCCTGATCCGTGAATATAGAATGAGCAGGGTAAAATAAATTAAAAATAATCTGTTTAAATAATGAAAATAACAAACACATAGTTGTCTAATATCGAACTTGCAAAAATTTGTTTCTTTTTTGTGATTTATAAATTGTCGGTCCAATAAAAATTCAAATATGTTTCTAAAATTAAAATTTATATTTTACATCTTTTTAATATTAGGAAAATGTTTGAAATTCGTGGTAGTTTTACAGTATTAATAATTCATATTATTTTTGTTCAATAATTCACCTATCACGATATGCGACTCATATGCCTCGCACATATGTGCCTGCACGAAGTGCGAGCGGTAACGCTGCGTTTCGGCATGCATGGCGTGCCTCGCATGCAGTGCGAGTAACGTGCGTCGCACGCTTGCTATCTGGGCACACGTGTGCATACTTTGCAGTCAGATAAATAATCAAAAAAGAATATGTGTTAAGATGGAATTGAAAAAAAATTACTAGCTTCTGCCTCAAATTTCACTCTATACCGGAATGACTCTCCATATGAATCTGACCGTCACATGCGTACACGCCTTTTTCTATTTGCGGTTTAGAATGTTCCAAATTCTATTTTCATCGTGCCAAAACCTAAGTGATAAGTATGGAAAAAACTTTTTTTTTAAATAAGAAACGTGTTTTAGTCGTACGCCGTAGCGCAGAGGGGCAAGCAAAGTTTTTCTGGAAAAATTAGTCTAGAACTTCAAATTTTGATCCGATTTAAGCGTTATTCTATAAATGAAAGCAAACTAAATTTCAAAGAGCTTTGGGCTGGGCAATGTTCAACATTTTTTCAATTTATTAATTTCTTTATTAACGAAATTGGCCAATTTTTTGAATTAAGCGATACCATTTTTTGCAACTACTTACACTTGGGTTTATTTTGTACCCAAAGAAATTGTTAATGTTATAGACAAATGTAATAAACAAATGCATATCTTAGTCTTTTCATGATCTGAAGATTGCGTTCCTTTAAAAAAATTGATAAAAAATTTGTTGACAATGAATACTATTTGCGATTTGTTAATACCTTATAACAATGGTTGATTATTCAACTGAATTTCATGAACAAATACAGATTTTCGTCAATTTTCAAACAGCAGATTCCCTTTTTTAGACGGAATTTATTTTAAATTATGTGGAAAACTTTTTCCCTTATGATACTTTACCAACAAGCAATAATTACTGTTCATTTTAGGAACAATTTCATTCATAAAATTTACAATTTCATCATTTTTGAAGAGTTAGCCATAATCGACATAATATTTGTTGGATACCAATAGACGTGGAATTTCATAAGCTTTACAACTGTTCTTTAAAAAATGCCCTATCTCTTTTTTTCGCCGAAATATCGTGGTTCGAAGTCAGCAGTGATTTTTAATAGCGCTCACACGAGTCGTGCGCTCAATTTCCGACGGTAGTATATATATATATACGATATATATACGATCTAAGAAACCTTTGTATCAATATTGTATCAATATATATTTTTGTTGATTGGTACAAATGTTTCTTAGATCGTACATCCGAAAAATTAATCTTCTATTAAAACAATTATTTTTCTCAATTGACATGCAAACTACTGCTCGGGGTGGTCTTTTTTTGAAAATTGAGGAAAGGGGGGGAAATGGGGATGAACTACACAGCAACCAGTAAAGGAACCTCCACTGCACTGCACGCAGCAGCTAGGGAACCTGTAGATGACCCTTTAAAGGTTCCTCTGTATCAGTATGCTCCAGAAAAACTACACAGGATCATTTACTGGTTCCTGCACAGGAATATTCAGGTGGGACAGAAGTAGCACATGATCCTTCAGAAATATTTTTCGAGTGTCCCACTTGCTCAGGAACCTGTACAGAATCCTTTGTAGATGCTTTTTGCAAATGTTCCCCACTTGCACAGGAACCTGCGTACCAGGAACCTGCGTACGTTCCTGTGCAGGAACCTGTGCAGGAACCTTCAAAAGAACCTGTCAGGTTCCTCAACAGGTTTCTGTCCAGGAATTTTCTGCTCAAATTAATGAGCATTATGGTTCAAACCGCAAGACTTATACCATGGATAGCATGTTTAGCTGAATGTGAATATGAAATCAATTTTAAAAAAGGAAAACAAAAAACGGCGTCTGGCGTAATAGAAAGAATTTTCTGAATCCCAACTAATTAAACAGATGATGTAAACGGCGCTAATAAAGACTTCAATCCAATGCGCGGAAGAAATTTGTCCTCGAGAAAAAATCTCAGAAAACTCACGAGTTTGTCCGACAAATCTGGGAGCTGGGAAGTAGGTTCGCCTGTACGTGGCCCGCAAACACGCACGTCCAAACGCGCGGTACGTGTGTGCCCGCGTATGTGTGATTTGAGTTCGTCTGATGAGTGGCTAGAAGTTTTATACAACCTATATTGTTTGGCCTCGACGGCTGCCTGCGTGTGTTCGCACTCCTGGTTCATGTTTAGAAACTAGTTAGCCAGCAGTATTTGATGGTTCGAATCCTCCAAGTTGCGAAATTATAAATTAATATAAATGAAATCGAACAAATGAAATTTTTCTTTTGATATTTACGTCTTAAATTTTTATAAACTGTTCGTGTGAAATTCGAACTATGTGTAACAAACTTCAAAATTTATTCATCATTTTTCATGGAAATATGATTGAATAATTCATATTTTTATCTCGTATTCGAGACCTAGCTACGAGTTCGTGACTTTTTTCCGACAAATCTTTTCCTTGTGAGCACACGTCAAAATCACAAATCCACTCTTTCAGGAGCTGATACTGAAACAATGAGTTCCTCATTAGAAGATAACTACGAATCCCCCCCCCCCCCCCCCCCCAAAGAAATAGATAAATCAAGAAACAAACAAGTAAAATAAGTCATTCTGATTTAACTCTCAGAGAATACACCTATTTCTTCGATTACGGAGAACACTCTAGGTCAATGAGACCCTACACACTTTTTGATGGTCTACCATTTCATAATAACTCATCCGAACAACTTGAAACAAATTTTCGATTTTGTTGAAACATTGTCGAATAAATTCGTGTACTTTGAATGCGTCCTTGGAAGTATCCACGCATCAACAGAATTCATAAAAAAAGATTATTTGCCAAAAACCAAATTTTCTGAAAAACTGAAATTTTTCCAATATTTGATATTTCTGGCTAAAATTTCTATCTGAAAGACAGTCCCGAAGAAAATCTATTTGAGGATCTGAGTGACCCATAATGTGCTCCGAGGGTTAATGAAGAAATATCATAATTGGCTTTCAAATCATTAGCATCTCGAACCAAATGGAACCACAATTCTGAAGGAAAACTTTGAATAAAAATGATCAAAAATTTAAATAAAAAAACGAGCAACTCAATACAATTGCTAGATTATGATAAAGAAACATGGCCAACAAAATTAAATAAAGCAGTTCATTAACTTAAACAACGACAGTAAGACTTAATTTTTCGGAACCGACGATTACAAATTTCGAAAACATTGAGATAAGATAACTGACAAAATTTCATGAAAACAAAAACAAGAAATTGAAATTTTTTATACGTATGACGCCAAATGCGGAAGTGTCAAACTAAAAGAAGGAAATAATTAGTAACGAAAGTCTCGGAAATTTAGAATCAGAAAATTTCAGTGAAAACAAATCCATCGAAAGGGCGAGAAAAAAAGGTTAGTCCAAAAATGTGAAATGTGATATTTGCGAATATGTAGAAAAATGTCCATTTTGATCAATTCAAAAGTTAAAACCTATCATACCAAAAGTCGAAACCATTATCCCTGATACACTCTTTGAACCAAATGACAAAATCGGCATAGATATTTTTGACCATTGCCGTTGACCCTCAAAGAAACGAATATATTTTAATGATTCAGGATATGTCAACAAAAGACCTATTTTTGATTATGATGGAAAATGTACAAGAAACTAATATTTAAAAAGATGGATGCAATTAAAAGTGCAGAGTTTGTCAGCATGAAAAACAGCAAAAGTGAAATGCTATATGATACAGACGGGATAGTGAAATTTTTATTAGAAATAACTTATTCTTCTTGCTGGAAATGTGTTGAGGTAATTTTTCCAGTATATAAATTACCACAGACGCGAACCATCATGTTTTGCCATCTTCAGATGTTTTGATTTTCATAAAAAGCTGCGGTTGCCTTTGCCCTCGGGTGTGGGGCAAAGGCAACGAAATACAGCTTGTTGGAAATAATTGAATTATTAAATCATTGTTTCATTAATGTAATTGATACTTATAGGAATATCATATACAATAATGTAGGACTCGAAATTTAAAAAAGTGGATCAATTCCACATCTTATTAACTTTAAAAAAGTAATTGACTGTTAACCGGTCGACGCTGCCCCTCCTTACCCTACAGGTCAAATATTCAGCTTGAGACAGATAGCAGAAAAAAGGTTTTATGTGCATTTGTTGACCTAGAAAAGGCATTTGGCAAGACTTTGGGAAGTCTTTAAAGGGTGTGGAGTCAATGGATAGCTCCTACAAGCAATAAAAACAATACATGCAGGTAGTAAAGCGAGTGTAGGGGTTGATAGGAAACTGAGTGACTGGTTCGATATTATGCAAGGTGTGAAATAAGGATGCATTATGTCCTCATGGCTATTTATCATATTTATGGATGAGAGTCTAAGAATGGCCCTCTTTGACGAAGAAGGTGTAGATCTCGAGACAGTGAGGGTACGTGGGTTAGCTTTCGCAGATGACAAGATTGTTATGGCAGAATCAATAGAGGACATTACAATGAATGTTAAATAAACTTAATACAAGCATGAAGAACATGGGCCTCAAATTTAACGTAAATAAAACAAAAATCATGGTGTTTGAAGGAAAATGTCAAACAACAATATGCAACATTGTCCTAAATGATGAGAGATTAGAACAATTTGATAAGTACGTATATCGGGGTAGCCTATTCACTAGCAATGGAAAGATAGATGGGGAATTAGGTAGGCGCATAAATGAGGGTAAGAAGGTTCTCGGTAGAGCATGGCCCATTTTCAGAAGTAAAATCATATAAAAAAAGCTAAAATGGCAATACATAATTCTATATTTGTACCGACTGTACTATACGGTAGCAAGACATGGACTTGTAAAGAGAAGGACAAGAGTAAAGTTAACGCGATTGGCATGAAAAGATAATTCTCAAAGAATGTGGTATAGGAGAGACACTACTTTACGTATCGGTAAGAAATCAGTTAAGATGGTTCGGACATGTTGAAATAATGAAAGATAAACGACTGACCAAACAAATTTATAAAGATATAAGAAGCCATAGAAACACGAGAGCTTGCACGAAAAAATGCATGGGTGTGGAGGAAGCTAGAACAGTATGCCAGAACAGAAAAGTGTGGCGACAAATAATTTATAAACAGAGTGACAGTAGAGTAAATTACACCTAAAACAAAAGACCTTGGATACAAATGGGTCCAAGTGGGGAACCTCAAATAACAACATTGTGAAACTCTTCACTTGGGGTGATCGCTATAGAGATTTATCAGCAACCTGGGTCGAAGCAGTGTTGCGAAACCAACGTTTAATTTAAATAAATAACACGAGAATTCTAGATCAATGTAAAAATTCTATACCCCCTACCTCACATTACTCCATTCCTCACCGCGCAAGTCACGCCTACCCCGAAAGGGAAATGGCCTAATGGTATAATAATAATAATAATAATAAAAAGGAGGTAACTTGTTCTTATTTGCAAATCTTCTCTGAAATACCTTCGAGTCTTGTAAACGAACTGTAACTTATTTGAAACCACTTAGTAAAAAGTAACTGACACACAAGGAATCCCCATTTTGCTCCAGTTTCATGAACATGAGGCAAAATATTGAAAAATGAAGGTTAAAAACAGGAAATTATCTTCAATCCATGTTAAGTTTAACCGGGAGGGTTAATTTTTGTTGCAGTGATTCCAATAAAACAGAATGTCTTTCTTGCTGCAATTTGTCAACACTAGCTTTAATCGTTAATGAATGAAGATTCAAAGAACCTTGTATGTATAAATCTATTGTGCATAAAAATTTGATGATGCAAGAGAGCTTGAATTAGTGTCCCAAAATCTAAGGATATGTTTTTGAACGGTAAAACGAATGCAAAATGAGGGATTCAATGCTATCACGCAGCTAACCCCACAAGATTAGTCTAAAGGTGCAATATGCATCGCTTGCACCTTACAACCCCCGGTTAGTAATTAATGACTCTTGGAATCCGCTCATAGATGCATATAGGTGGGCATTATTACTTGAACTGTTGTAATTGAACATCTTTTCTACGGCCATACTTCCAAATTTATAATGAAAGAGTTTTTATCACAAATATATATTTGTACTTCATACCATTTTCCGTTACAGTAAATATTTCCGCTATATTATTTAACTAAGGCACTGTCTATTATTACAGAATTTTCCGGAAAATGAAGTGTTTACATAGATAGGACTAGCATTAAGGAAATTTACGTATATCCCGCTCAATCATTGGGCAGGTATTATGGAATTTTCAGCCTTACTAATATATTGTATCAGCAGAACCCCGTACCGAAATTTCTAATATCGTGCACAAATTCCTGTAAGGAGATTTTGAGCTGGGTATTTTTATCAATATTAACTGCAAATTCGTTTCTTCTTTTGTACTTTAAGAAAGATGAAGGAGACGAAAAGGGTTTGGCATTTTTCAAATTACTTTGACATGGCGGAGTTGGAAATTGGTTAGGGAGTTCGAAAAGGAGTTGTAAGCCGTAAAAGGACTACAGGGAAAAAGATATGTTTGATTATTAGAAATATCCGCCTGACAAATATTATTCTGAAATCCCCTAACCTTATGACGAATCTTTGGGTGATGATGTAAACATTGAAACATATATGCTGATTGATTTTCTCATAATGAATAAGCAGTATACATACTTGTCAATTCCTTTGAAGGCATTGGCATCAATTACCGCAATCCTGTTTTTATAAAGGGTCAGTATTTCGAGTGTATCCAAACCTTCAAAGGCTCCTCCATGAATTGCATTAATTTTGTTGTGATTTATGTTCAGGATTAGCAGGTGGTGAAGTGTTTTTAATGCTGAAGAAGGGACAGCAATTAATGAGTTTTGAGATATGTCCAATTGCGTGAGGGCCTTACCTATAAATAAAGAATTTTCTTTTATGTCCTTGCATTTTTGTAAATTGAATTCTTTTGTTTTCCGCTAATCCAAAAACAATTGTCACTTGAGTTATGCCCCTGATAGTTTACCTATCGCAATTTCAGCTTTAATCAGCTACAAAATGCTTGCACTTGTCGTAACAATTCCGTATAAGATATAACAGATTTTAATAAAGATTTAATAAAGATTCACGATGGTGGGTGAATATTTTTCTAAAGCAAAAAAGGTTAAATGATTAGTTTTAGTGCAATTGTTACAGAAAATGTGTGAATAATGAAAATATTTCGTTCTATGTAGAGGAAAGTTGCCTAAGACGAGCCCCCTCCTAAGACGGGACACCCTTAATATTTTTGTACGTAAACATTATAGTCATCACTTACGCATGCGAATACGTGCTTAGCAAAATCATAGTTATTTTGAGAGTGTTTTTTTCTGCACTGGAAGTAAATTAACAAAAAACAGAAAGGAAAAATTATTTTCGTACGTTAGAGAACGAAATTTTGTCTGTTTTAGAAGTTGTGATTTAATAACTTGTAATGATTTGAAGAAGTGAGTTATGTTTTTGTTTGATAGATAATTTTGTAAACTTTGCAATTGATACTTACGTTTTATTAAGTTTTATGCTGTTTAATACAAATATTTTAAAAATTGTGATCATGCGAAATTCCTAAGAAGAGCCCCATTTAGACTAGACAAATGTAGGTAAAAGCGAAATTTGCTTTACTTGTGAGTCAGTTATAGCTTTACCTAACCTCTTTATTGCATTTACATCATGACTAAGAAATTCCTCAAAATATGTTGCTTTTGCGATGTATATTAGTAAATTCTTGATCTCAGGTGAATAATGTTTGAAATTTTACAACTTTTCGTAAATAGTTAGTCCTTTGAACTTTGTTTCCACTTATTTTCTGTTCCACTTTATTTAATACTCATTTTACGTTTTATAATGTATTTTATGTGACTCCGGTGCATTAATGCGTTTTTATGCGACAGCCTAGAGTATCGTAATGTTGTACATTACGATACAGCGGAAGATCACTCTTCACATTACACTCCGCTGTATCGTAATGTACAACATTACGATACTGTACGCTTTCACAACAAAACTTGTAAATGCACCGTCGACATATAAAATAATATATGCGCCAATGAGCACAATTCGGGACTTCACGCGACTCGCTTACAATGCTCGCAGGACTTATCTCGCCTCGGCTTTGCCTCGGCTTCGATCGTCCTGCGAGCATTGCCGCTTGTCGCGTAAAGACCCTCATTCTGCACCTCGGCGCATAATATACTATTGCATAACTAATAGTCATGAATGTGAAGAATATGTTTAAACAATACGCTTCGAATAAAATTCATCAATATCTAGTGTTTGATTACACAGATTTTTTTATTCTAAAAAGGGGCTCATCTTAGGATAAAACGAGACAAATACATATTTTTTCAACATCGAATTTCATTGCCTTTGAAACATTTTTTGAGCTTTTAAGTGTGTGAACTTTGTAAAGAAAACATCAAACTATGATGTCAATAATCGCTTTTGCTTCTGAAGTTCCTTAAAATCGAAAATTTTCGGAAAATATGGAAGGGGGCTCTTAGGCAACTTTCCCCTACGTTTCCGAGATGGCTGAGATATAAATAAAAGCACTTCTGAAACGAAAATTCACTGGTTCAGTAAGATTTGCTCAAATGAGGAAAATATTTGGTTAGGCGAACAAAAGTTTGTTTGTTATGGAAGCCTCAAGACCGATTGGTTGAGCGAACCAAATTATTTTGTTGGACTGTTTGGTTAATCTACTCAACAAGTTTGGTATACTCAAGAAAATTTGTTGGTGGGCATAAACAAACATTTTGTTGGCTGCATACATCTATTTTATAAAATGAACCATATTTTTGTAAAAGCAATAGCAATAAAATTATTTGGCTGAAGTGAATATATGGTTTTGTTGAAAAAATTGTATTTTGTGAATCACAATTAAATTTAATCAATTGAATCCATGATTATAGCCAAAATTGTGATTAACCGAACCAAAAGACTTCTCAAATCAAATGGATTTCACTGAATCAGAGCATTTTCGGAGGATGTAATATATCTCTTATATTCATGCCAAAATCCCGGTTATTTTACTCTGCATGATATTCAATATGAATGTGGGATATATATGTAGGACAACAGCTCTGAAGTTTCTCAGTCAGTCAAACTGCTTTGGCTTGACCCAAAACCACCTTCAGATTCATCGAAATGCAGGTCAGCACTGAGAAAAATCTCTGATGCCAATTCCGAGTAAAAATATTTCATCTTGAGGTTCGTCTTGGCTCGCCTTTAGTTCGTCTTCAAGACGGCTATGTCTCGCTGGTGGCCAGGGGCGAGACTGAGGAGTCAAAGATGATATTCTTGAGTTTATGACTAAGGTTTACGACGAGTTTTGAAGACAAGTCGAAGTGGACTTGTATTAAGACAAGAAGTTTTTTTGTACGTCTTAAGACCAGTCGAGGTGGGCTTGTCTCAAGACAAGAACTTTAACACTTGATAAATGGAAAGAATTTTGTCTAGAAAAAAATTATATTACCAATTTATGGTTTAATATTTTTCAGTCAAAATTACAAATTTTTTTTTAATTTCATAGCCCATTATACTCCGACCTCTACAAACTATGGACTCCATTGGCAGGGCCTGCCATTTCCAAGAATCAGGTAGCTAGTCTGGAGCCTAGAGGTACCAAATAACTGAATAACTAACTAGTACTAACTAACGACCTAACTTATTGGATCTGCTAGGGGTTGGAATGTTATAACCGATAGAACTTGTAATTTTGTAATAAATGATTCGCTACTCGAAAATTCGGAACCTGTCAATCTTCAGAACTACAGTCATAAAAAATTTCCCCGAAAAAGATTGAAACTGTGATTTTTTACAAGTACCTAGTGAACTGCTGATGTTACTGAATTAATGACGGACTGGCGTGGGGTAGCGAACGAATCACGTTTGGTCATGTTAAAATCGACATAAAGGAACCAGACAATTTATCACCGTTATTACTAAAAACTTCTGAAAACCTTTTGGTTTAAGAAAAAACCTTTTGATTTAAGAAGAAGTTTAAAGCTCTTGGTGGACGAGACAATGAAGAGAAGTTCCTGATCGTAGGAAGCTTGCATTGTACGTGACGAGCCGCATTGGACTGCTGCTCGAATTCCTCATAATTTGGTTGGGGAGTGTTAGTTGAGGAAGCTTCATCGTGACAATGGAACGCTGGTTAGTAAGTTTAACTCAGTGAAGGTTATTCGGGGCCATTCTACAACAGACTCTGCTGAGTTGAAGCTCGAGGATTCTTTCCTAGAGTGGCACTGTCAGCTGGATTTTCCTTTGTAGCAACGTCAAGCCAAAAGGCGTTGGAGAGAGTTCGCTGAATTTATGAAATTCGTTTGGCGACATAAATCGGCCAACGGGAAGGATCATCTGTTGGAATTCAACCGAGTACGCTCCGTGAGTCCGACCAAGAATAGGTGATCGCATGAGAAATTTCAAATTCCTCGCGTACGTAATCAATCAATCAAACCACAAGCACAGAAGCGCAAGATTCCAGTTTAGGAATAGTGATGGTTTGAACGGGTGCTACACGAGTCTTGAATGTGATAAGTTCTGCATTGCAGGGTCCATGTGAGGAATGCACTCGGACATAAACTACAATAGCAAAGGCATGTTTGCTGGCATTTCGGAAACCGTAGATTTCGATTCTATTTTATTATATCTATTCTATTTTATTGTATTCTATCTCTATCATATTCTAATACCATCCCATTTTGTCGCGTCTAAGTCCGTCCGTGAAGGCTCGCTCACATCCCTGATCCTCGAGATAAATCAACGGAGGAATATTCACTTCCTCTTGTTCCCAGAATCGTTTCAGGATGCTAGCAAGATTGTCCCTTGGCGAACACTCAAGGTCGTCACGATTCTGGAATGGTCCAATTGATCTAAAGGTGTAGAAAATCCGACTGAACCAATCACAACACACCCGAAAATGGACAGGAAGGCGACCGGAGTCTTTCGTAACCCTTGACGAGTTGCATCTAGGAGAAGTGAGCCGTAAACATCAGTGCCTAAGAGCACATCGATGAGTTTGGTTACAAGGAACTTTGGATCCGTTAAGCAAAGCCCCTGGATATGATGCCAATTTTTATCGATTATTTTCTTCGATGGAGTGATCACATCAAGACCGCGAATGGCAAGAGCATTTACTTCGATAAGTAACAATGATTGCCGATATTCGAAATGAAGAGTCACGCGTCTGAGAGCAATCTCGATTGGTTTATTTCCAACTGTGCTGATGGAAATATTGATCTTCTGTTGTGGTAGACCAGTGTGGCAGACTAATTGGCGGAAAACACAACTGCTCTCAAAGCCAGGGTCGACGAGGGATTTTACGAAGTTGGTGTCCATTCGAGGTCTTTACAGCGACTTGTGCTGTAGCAAGCAGAACTTGTTAGAAAGAGGCCGCATAATCAGACTCCGAATACAAATGAACTTTCTTGGTGGTTGAAGGGTCCGAGTTCTTAGTCAAAGGCCTTTTACGAGTCATGCCGTTATGGAGTGTGATATGATGCTGTTTATAGCATAGACGATAACGAGCCTTTGAAGGGCAGTTACGACTACAATGTTCCATCTAGTAACAATTGAAGCATAAACGTGGTCGAATCGCAGTTTAATGCTTATCAAGGGCATCAAGCTTATGCCATTCTTGACAATGACCGATGCATTGGGTTGGGTTACAAGCAGCACAAGATGGATTGGCAGATGTAGTTAAGAACCGCGACTTCATTCTCGCGCCCGGCCAGGCGTTCTAGCCTGAGGCGGCGGACCTGCCCAAGAAATCACTCATTGGCGCATATAATGTTTCAGTAGACTTAAGTGCTCGAATACGCTGTTGCGGGAACACTTGAATTTCAGAAATGTGAGAAGATGGTTCTTCATATGTCTGATCGAAGTGACCAATGACAATTTGCTCTCCAAAATGTCCATGACTCCCATGATGAGATATGTCCATGAATCTTCATGACGTGTGTAACGTTTGTAGACCTGCAACTAATCTTAATGACTAAATAGAACCCTAGTCAGGAATTTCGTTTTGCGAAAATAGAACAACAGAAAATGGGAAGGTAAGAAAGAGAGTATTGATTCTCTCATGCAATGCGGAAACCTGGAAACACCTGGAAACAAAACAACAGGACAAAAATATATGATGTGTCATTGTGAATAAGTTAGCCATGCCTGAGAGCCTGTCTCCATGGCGCTTGCAATGTTGCAAACAGTCCACATTCAGTATATCTACCATGCCGGAGAGCCTGTCTTGAGGTGTTTGCAATGTTGCAAACAATCACACAGTCAGTAAGTATGTTTTTTATGCCTGAGAGCTTGTTTCGAGACGTTCGCAATGTTGAAAACAATCACACAGCTGTATGGTTGTCATACACGAGAGCTTGTCTCGAGACTTTTGCAATGTTGAGAACATTCACACGGGCAGTAATTAAGTTTTTCATGCCTGAAAGCCTATCTCGACGCGGTTTCAATGTTGCAAACAATCACACAGTCAGTAAGTAAGCTTGTCATGCCTGAGAGCCTGTCTCGAAGCGTTCGCAATGTTGCAAACAGTCCATCAGCAGTATGGTTGTCATGCCTGAGAGCTTGTCTCGAGACGTTTGCA
>CAKNXH010059511.1:161566-182254 GCA_932178445.1 Andricus quercusramuli
CCCCCATGACACGTTGGAAAGGGGGTCGTGTGTGACCTAAGTTAGATTTGATACTTTCACGATGATTCATTATAATAAATTTAAATTTAGAATTTAAATTTATTATGTGACCTAAGTTATTTCTGTGGCCAGTCATAGGGGTGCCTTCCCGCCCCCCATGACACGTTGGAAATGGGGTCGTGTGTGATCTAAATCATTTCTGTGGCCAGTCATAGGGGTGCCTTCCCGCCCCCCATGACACGTTGGAAATGGGGTCGTGTGTGACCTGAATTATTCCTGTGACCAGTCACAGGGGTGTTTTCCCGCCCCCCATGAGACGTTGGAAAGGGGGTCGTGTGTAACCAATGTTATTTCTTTGGCCAGTCATAGGGGTGCCTTCCCGCCCCCCATGACACGTTGGAATGGGTGCCGTGTGTGACCTAAGCAATTCTACACTTCGTACCGACATTTCCCTTCTTTTCTCTAAAACAGTCAGTCGTAGAGTAAAAATATATTGAATATAAAATATGTATTTTCAAAAGTTCTAAAACTTTTGTTTGAAGCTTTTTTGTAAATTTTCATTATTTACTGAAATAAACGGAAAAACATGAAATTTTTATAGTTTTTTGGGGTTTTGACCTTGAAAATCAAATTTGCGGGTATTTTCACTATCATATTCGTGATCAGCACGTCAAAATACATAGGTATACGGAGTTTCAAATTAATCGGAGGTAAGCGCTTTTCGGAACTCCACCCCAATTTTTTTTCAAACATTTTTTTGCACAAATTTTTTTTTCATAACATTTTTTTCAAAAAAAATTTTTTTCAATGTTTTTCAAACATTGAAAAAAATTTTTTTTTGTAATTTCTTTACTCCATTCTATGCAATATAAAATTAGTATTTTTCTGTACCACCTCCTGACAACTTTTTCGGACTCGGATTGGTAACTCGTATGATTGCATCATTCGCCTGCGGTTCGAAGCACTCGTTTACACTCGCACGCAATCACCTATTTTACGCACTTGTATCACAAATAACTATTTTATTCAATAAACTGTATTATTAGGTATTTTTACTTACTACTCATCTCAAAAAAATTCTGTTTGTTTTCCCGTCAGCAAGTGCAACAACGAATACAATTTATTCATATTCTTAGTAATTTTCAGAATAAAAAATATGTACCTAGTAAATCTAGCCAACGTCTTATTTGAGTAGGATACAGAAAAGTTGACGTTAATTTCAGGATTAAATTAGAAGGCTACAAACTGTATGATAATAACCTCAATTTTCCTTCTTTAACAATTCATGCGACCAATATCTTAAATTTATGTTACTTTTTTTAAAAGAGTAGTTAGTGAAAATACCTAATAAATACAGTTTATTGAATAAAAAAGAATTTACTTTTGTTTTATCTTGAAATTTTGATTTCAATTTTACAGTAAATACATAATCACTTACCTTTCTCACAGTAGCGGCTTAAGGGGGGGGGGGGCGGTCCGCCCCGGGTGCCAACCCATACTACGCCGCCACTGCTTTCTCAAAATAGTGCAATCGGGTCCTTTCAGGATTTTCTCGTGGAAAATGTCTTCCTTTAAAAAATGTTTACTGTAAACGAACGGGCCAGCTTTCACCGTAACATTTTTCAGGTTCTCTGAGTTCACTTTTGTAACCTGATTTGCACCCCGGATCGATACACTTCGGCATAATTAATGTGATAAATATACATAAAAACACCAGTAAAAAATCCACAGGGCCATTTTCACAATAATTGTATAAAGAAACCGTTTAATTGTTACATTTTTTAGAGTTTGTAACGACTCTACATGACGAAAGCCATATAACCATCAAAACAACAAGAACAAAGTACAGTGACAGTTCACGGACGTTTGGCGTTCCTATGTGCTACGTTACGTCAATGAAATTTGATCCTCACTTCAGTCCTGTTTTGATCCAAAAAAGTTGTACTAAAACGTCGTTTAGCGGCATCAAAATAAAGTGTCATTAGAATGGAGCCACCCGACACTATATTTTTGGAGGCCTGTCCCTGGCGGACCGGCCGAACGCAAACATTACGCTACAGCGTAACGGTAAAGTAATAGTAAAGTAATGCTAAAGTAATATGGCATTATAATTAATAAAGGAAACAAAATTAATATGTAAATTGTTGCAATTATAATAAAATGTTAAAATTTACATTAAATGGTCATGCCGTAATTGCAACCAGTTGCTTTCTCAGCGTTAAAAAATAAAAAAACAAAGTGGCTGTCATTCAAGTCGGGTCCCTGCAGACCGGCAACCCACTTAAAGCCACGTTAGCGGGTTGCCAATATGCAGGGGCCCGACTGCAATGACGGTCACTATGTTTTTTTATTTTTTAATGCTGCAAAAGTAACTTGTTGCAATTGCGGCATGACCGTTGAACGTAAATTTCAACGTTTTATTATAATTGCAACAGATTACATATTAATTTTGTTTCCTTTATTAATTATAATGCCATATTACTTTACCATTACTTTAGCATTACTTTACCGTTACGCTGTAGCGTAATGTTTGCGTTCGGCCGGTCCGCCAGGGGTTTCAATACCGAAAACTATAGCCTTAAAATGATACTTTTTTTTTACAGTTTTTGCTTGGCCTCGATGGCTGCGCGCGTTTATGCACTCCTGCTTTATGTTTAGAAACTCGTGAGTCAGCAGTCTGAGGGTTCGAATCTTATGAGATACGAAGTTATAAATTAATATAAATTAAATCGCACAAATAACATTTTTCCTCTTTATATTTCAGTCTGAAGTTTTTAGGAACTGTTAGTAGGAAATTCGAATTGTTCGTAAAAAACTTCAAAATTTATCCATACATTTCTCATAGAAATAAGGATGTGATGTTTCATTTTTTTATCTAGTATCCGAGACCTCGCTAAAAGTTCGTGACTTTTCCACGGGTAAATTTTTTGCGTGTACATGTATGTATGTTTGTATATTCATGTATATATATTTGTATATTTATGTATGTATATTTGTATATTCATGTATATACCCAAGTCACGCCTACCCCGAAAGGAAAATGGCTTAATGGTATAATAATAATAATACCAAATTTTATGAATCGGAAATGCCTTAGCACAATGGTGGAAAAATCGTGGATGTTATTATTGTTTCTTAATAATGGAATTTTACATTGATTGTGGATATATTCAACTCTGTTTTCCAAACTTTGTAAAACTAAGTTACAAGGGATATTTGTAAACAATGAACTAACATCAAGTGAAAGGAGAACATAATCGTCGTCTATGAATATATCTTTCATTTTTTCTTTCAATTCGAAACTATTGTTCACATGTGAAATGGGAGTTTTTATACAATTTTTTAACTCATCGTAAATTATTTTGGCTAAAAAATGTGTTGGACTGTTAATAAGAGAAATAATCGGACGAAAAGGGACATCTTGTTTATGTATTTTTGGTACACCATAACATTTTGCCAGAACTGTATCAGTTAAAGTAAGTTCATTGTTATGGTATTCATATTTAAAAAAATTATTGTCATTGAGATTTTTTAAGATTATCAATTATTATTAATTATTAATAATTAATTAATAAGATTATTAAGATATCAATGAGCATATCAATAGGAAAAAAGCAGAGTTGGTCGTTTATAAACATCAGCATAATTTTGGTCATACATTTGATTGAGACAATGTAAAAATTGTAGATCGAGAACCTAACTATAAAAAAAGAATGATTTCAGAGATGATCCATATTAACAGCAATTCAAATAATATTAATAAAAGAGAAGATATTTATGCTCTTAGCGAAATATATTTTCCATTATTACAGAAATTAAATTTGGGTGTTCAACTTACGACGAGATAGAATTTAATGTGTATTATCCATGAATATGTGTATGAATACGTGTATATAATAACGACACAAGGTTGTGTTTCTTCAGTTCACTTTAGACTGTCATTTCAGTTGACCAAAAATGGGTCTTTTACATTTATGAAAATTAGACGCGTTAGAATTTATGTTTTAACTAGTGAATGTCAACGGTAATTTTTTTAATTTGTTTTTAACTTATACTATGTGCCTGTAAAAATATGTGATATTTATGTGGTGTTCCTTTATTTTAATAAATTAGCCTGATGAGGTTGGTGAACCAATGCCAACGAAACGTCGCACATTCTACCAACATATGAGTTTTTGACTCTTTTTGCCTTCATTCATCGAAAATTGCTTCTTGAATTAAACTATGGAAGGCGAATTTTTGGTTTCTTCTATGAAATTATCCGGTACTATAAACCGTGATGTCAGTATAATTAAACATTGCTATGCACCTCTCTATTTATGTTCATGCTCATCAAAGTTAGGTTAACTTAGAAGTAATAGTTTTTTCAGAAGGTTAGCTGCAAGAAAGTTCGTTCTTATTTCAAGAACAATCTCAAGAACATGTTACATGAGATTATCAAGGTTATCCTCACTTTCGGAGTAGAGAAAAATTGCTTTTTTCCTTGTCAGTATTTTAATTTAAATACCTTCCTCAGAATTATTGTCAAAAATTACAATCGAATTTGGTAAGACAAAAACGTTGTATTGTTTTAAATGAATTTTACTTTAAACGCAAGAATGTTCTATTTTCAATCCGAGAAACATTTTAAATCACTGTTTTTATTTTTTTGCTTAAAATCAATTGTCTCTCACAATTGTAGACCTTAATTGAAAAAAATTTCATGTTTGAAGAGATATGAAAAAAGTCTACTTATAAAGAGTATCTTCCTTATATTGTAAGAGAATGGAAGTTTAATTAGGTATGCAAGTAAGACGAAACTAAATAAATTTCTATGCGCGTTAAAAAGATCAGTGATCAAGATAGTAGGACGTCTTTTTTCCAACTTATACAAAAAAAAACCTTCTATAATTTAAAAAACTGAAAATATCAAATGATCTTGTTGTCTCTTAAATATCATGTTTGAATCTTTGTTCATACGTAGTGAACTCATGCGTATTTATAATATGACTATTACGCTTGCTTCCTGAAAATGGTGCCATTATTTTAAACAAAATTAATATGTCTAAACAAAAACTGAGGGTTAAGTGATGATTACTTACAATTATATTCATTTAACTCTATTACACTATGTGCTCGACAAACTGTTAGTCGTTGCATCAAATAACTAGAAGAGTTAGACAGATAGTAAAACTGCGATCTATTATACTGTCTGGAGGTGCTTGCGCAGTTCATGAAATGGCTGGAAAATATAGACAGATAGTGTGACTGTCGATCATTACACAATCCGCTAGCAGTTAATGAAATGTCTAATTACATTACAAATGATATTACCCGACAGGGGCTGACCACTGAAGAATTCAGGTTTACAACTGCTTCTGAAGTCTTTCGAAAGTGCCTGATAAGGTAACGATTTTACGAAATAAATTAACACGATGATTACAATTTTTGTCACGACGTTGTAGTAGACACAAAATAAGGAGCATGGTGTAATTTGAAGTTCATCTTTTATAGCTGTTGTCTTTACACAGCAGCCGGGAGCGTTGAAGGGTGACATCAGTCGCTTCTGGATGCTTTTCTAGAGTTACCATCTGTCACTCCATTGGGTTTCAGTCGTCTACTTCCTGATGGTCTAGGAAGTTCCTTACAATGCGACAGGTGTTTAGTAGAAACGGTTTTTGAGCTGCCGCCAGTACCCTACTGACTCTAGGTGTTCGAGATGTTCAGTGCATCTTGAGTGCATATTGTCTGTAGCCAAAATTACAATAGGATGATGTCTTAGCTCGCTATACTTATGGATCTTGGTTTTATAAGTTGCCTGCAAAAGGTTAACTGGACAAACAATGTTGATAATATAGACCTTTCCGCCTTCTTTCTCACACGGAGAGAAATCGAGTTTGAAAACCTGGTGATCATTGTTAGAAATCAGTGACTCAGTCTAAGATGAATCAAGGAATTCATTTTCACGTTGTCCCATCTGAAACAGATTAATATACAAATATCAAAAAGGCTGTGTATAGATGTCTGATGCCGGGCGCTAAGTTGATATCCGGTAGATTTCTCTGATTGGTTAAATGGCAGTGGGCGCGGTCTGCCGAACAGGAGCTCTGCATCTGGCTGAGTATATTTCTTATTATCTTGAGACGTACAAGAGGCATAACCTCAAAGTGAAATATATAATTTGGAAGGAGAATATAAGTGTAACTATTTTTACACACTTGAATATGTAATTGTTTATTGAAATTGAAATATTCGGTGTTTCCGATTTTATCTTTCCTCGTACATTTACTTTATCATTCTTTTATGACTGAAAAGATTTGTATGTAATTTTTTTTATGGAAGTTATACAGGGTGTCCCAGACTCAAGTGTCCGGACTTATATAGCCGCATTAAAATAGAAAAAATAACTCCAAAATTCCTTTTCCAAAATTCTGTTGAAGTTTTAGTTTTTGAGTTACAAAAAATTTAACCTAGTCCAATCAGGAGCGCTTCCAACGTAGTGTTCTCCTGTCGCTATCCCCACCTCTGCGCTCGCTTCGATAACACTGCATTGAAATCTTGTTCACGTACACACGGCTGTTTATACGGCGCTCCTGATTGGTCCAGCTTAAATGTTTTATAACTGAAAAACTAAAACTTCAACTGATTTTTGGAAAAGGAATTTTCTATTTATTTTTTTAATTTTTATATGGCTATATAAGTCCGGACACTTGAGTCTGGGACACCCTGTATATAGTCACTTATTATTTTAGAAGTGTATGAATCATTTGTTTTTGATAAGTTTAACTTGTATAAGAATTCTGCTTTAATGAAACCCCCACAAATTGTACTTATTGTAGAGAATATTTTTTTGAACAAAATAAGCCGTTTGTCAATGACAAAGATTAAAACTTATGCTTGTTATCTGCAACGAATGAAAATCACAAACACCAACTAATCTCTTTTATATGTACAATGAGCAATGAAATATTAAACTCATAATGAAAATAAATACTTATTACAAAATTTATTTTCAAATTGTCTTTGTAACTCATTGTAGGATGCTTCAAAGCCAAAATTAATTCTTGAAGACGATTAGAAAAATAATTTTTCTTTTCAATCATGTTTAATGACATTTAAAGATAAAAAGTAAATTTTAGAATTGCTAATTTATATATTTTTAAAATGATTTAATTTTATTCAGGGAAAAGGAATATTAAAGTATTTTGAAAAAAGTACTTGAAATTGATGTTTATTCAATGGAGATAGAATTCTACCATATACCAAGTTTATCATCACAATTTCCTATGTGATTAAACATAAAAATGTTACATCTTCAATTGAAAAATGTATTTAAATTCAGAGATGGACTTAACTGTGTAGAAAAGGACATTCAAGGTGACGAGGATAGTGCTTTCCAGAATTATAAAGAAATAAATGATGGAACCCTAATGTGCGAAAGAAAATATTCGAAAATCAGTTTGAAATTAATTTTGTAGCCAGTACTGATTTTCATTAATAGTTGAATATTCAATTGTTCACTGTACACATAAAAGAGCTTAGTTGGTGTTTGCGATTTTTATTTGTTGTAGATAACAATTCTAATTTTAGATTTAATATTTATCATTGATATGGCTTATTTAGTTCTTAAAAATATTCTCTAAATATGTATAATTCGTGGTAGTTTCAATTGTTTCAATAAAAGCCGTGTCTACGTGTACTGAATTTTCGGTACAAATAGCTGGATTTTTTTACTACAAATAAGGGGAGCTGAAAAAGGGGCAACTTGTATCGAAAGTCCGGTACGTATAGCTGGATTTTATCGGTACGCGCAAACACTTCCTTCATGAAAAGAGAAATGTTACACAAGTACACAAATATATACTTCACTTTGAGGTTGTGCCTCGTGTACATCTCAAGAAAATAAGAAATGTACAAAAAATGGTAACTTAAGTCGGCATCAAAAGTACGCGATTCTCACTTTGATCACTCGCAACTCGTTGCAAAAAAAATCGCAGAAAATTCTGGCCAGGTAAACGTGAAAGTTTAAGGTCTCCCGAATTGGAAGATAAGTATATTGTTGTTCTAAAAAAATTCTTACAATAGCGCTGATGTAGAACGTGCCAAAAAACAAGGTTTTTGAGGCACTTTTTTTAAGCCTCGACTTTCGAGGCTTCCCAAAACGAGCTGGACATCTTGAAAAATCCGAAAAAATGCACAGACGCTCCTTAAGGTGTCCAAAATGCAACGCAGTTGTCCAAATTTCGAAATATGAATTTGTTTACTAATTACAGACCGTTTTCCACAAACATATCATCTTGGAAAGAAATATTGATAGGAAGTTGTTGTGTGGCTTGAAATGTGCAGTTTCTTAAAGTGATTAAAGTTAACTTCAAAAAAATGAAATTAGATCAATATTTCGCAAAATGATGCTTTACGAATATTTCGCGATTCAATGAGAGTAGCCACCGTATAAAAAGTGTTAGAAAAAAAGTATCCATTTGAAAACAATAGGGACTTCAGAAGGAAGGGGACGACGTTCCTGCCTTTTTCCCTCCCAGCTATTGACCTGCGGGTGAGCCAGTGTCTCCTTCCTTCTGAAGTCCCTATTGTTGGCAAATAGATACTTTTTTTTTTAACACTTTTCATAGATCTCCCAAGTATCTCTGGTGGGACGCACGTGGCGCCGCCTGATGGTTTTTTTTTCAAACGGGTAGGTGAGTTAATCGGAAGACCTATATGTGGCTGTATGTAAACAGGCGAGAAATAACAATAAAATAATACATAAAATACATAATTAAAAAATGGTAATTATAATTGAAAGTGGCTTTCAAGCAGTGAAGCTTGACAATAGCAAAGCGTTTGGACTATTTTAGGATAAATAATTGTCTAGAATTTCAATAGATATGGAACAATTCTTCGGGACCTATAAGGTTTTAAGATATTTTAAAAGATTTCACAGCTCTCGAAATGTTTGAATCCATTTTCCAGGATTTCAGGAAATCTCATCATAGAATTTCACGGGATTTTATACTATTTCAGTGGATTTTATAAAATTTATTCACGACAACTGAGGTATTTTCCAGGGTTTTAGAGATTTAAGCGATTATTCTAAATTTACTCATAGAAACAGAAGAGCTTGCATGAAGAAATGCATGAACTTAAAGGAAGCTAGAGTAGTATGCCAGGACAGAAATGTGTGGCGACAAATAGTTTATAAACAGAGTGACAATAGAGTGAATGATGCCTGAAACAAAGACCTTGGATACTAATGGGCCCAAGTGGGGAAGCATACATAACAATTTTGTGAGGCTCCTCACTTGGGGTGATCGCTAGAGCAGTGGTCGGCAAACTTTTTGCTCGCTTTTCAGGTCAGGGCAGGCTTGGCCCAAGAAATTTTTTTCGCCTCCCGGGCTTTGTTCGTCAACGCTATGGTTTTCCTGCGTAGGGTTCGGTTGTATTAGCTTTTCTCGGCCGGGGATCATTGTCAGACGGAGTACTCAATGGGAATAAAAAGTTACCGATCAATTTTTTTTAAATTCTTATATTAGCGATTTAACAGTTTTAAATTCGGAACCTGTGGCTTTTTTGCGATTACACACATCTAAAGTTGTTCTTGGGAAGTTAAAAGTCAATGTTTTGAAATACTAAAAATGTTATTAACGGTTACTTTTAAACTAACTTAAAAAATTGACTAATATTATCAATAAATCCAATTTATTGAAGTGCGCTATTCTTCTGCTCATTTTTTCAGACCAATATTTTAAAGTAAGAAAGCCCCTTCCTTCACTCTCACTCGTGAGACACAACCATGCTGGTAAATTTCATATATAATAAAATGATGACAATGAGCGACAATTGAACGACAATGCTATTCTTATGGCGGTTTATAGTGGGTTGCATACTTTTTGGTAAGGCCTGGCGTGGACACCCTGTATATATTATTAATTACAGGTACTTGCAATCATAAAACGCACAGAGTTTGAATTTCAAAGTTTCAAATTGCCAATTTGAAAACTGAAAATCTTGTCTTCACATTCTCATGCGAAAAGTATGAGAAATATTTTATATTTCCCATACAAAAGTATCGAATATTAAAATTACTCAATAGAAGGCCATTGGACACTCAGTTTTTAAATTAAAAATGTTCTTACAATGAAAATTAAATTCCAAAATTAGGTATTTATCGTTAATTGATTTTTTTTCTCTTAAGAAAAGATTGTAGATTGTCATGTAGTCGTAAAAATAATAAATTTTAAATTTTGTTGTTTCAAATTCCTCATTTTTCAACTAAAAATGTTTTTTTTGTATTCCTGTATGAAAAGTAATTTTATATTTTCTTTATAAGAAGATCGAATATTAAAAGAATTTCATAAGCTTACACAATGCCATTCTACGCTAATTTTGGAAATTAAAACGTTTCTAATAATGAAAATTAAATGTAAACTAAAAGTGTTATTGTTCATTGAATTTTTGGGTTTTTAGACGTTTCTTAGATTCTTTTTGATCGCAAAAATCCACAGATTTCGAATTTCAAATTTTCAAATTGCTAATTTTGAAATTTAAGAATTTTTAGTTTTGAATTATAATCCCCGTTACTCAAACCGCTAAACAAAAGAAGCATCCGTGGCGGGTTGGACCTTTATGGCGGCAGCAGGTACTGCCACGAGATTTTGACTCGACCCGCCACGGCAGCTAAGGCTGCCGCGCGGCAGTAGTTTGCCGACCACTGCGCTAGAGAGATTGATCAGCAACCTGGGTCGGAGCAGTGTTGCGGAGTGAACGTGTTATTTGAATAAATAACACGAAAACTCCAGATCAATCTAAAATATCTATACCATAACTGCCGTCCAAGGTAAAAAGATACATAAGTGACTTTGCGGTTTAGGGTTATTCTCTTAAACTTAGCAATGGAAAAGTCGACCTAAGAGACAATGTCACTTATGTATATTTTTACTTTGGACGGCAGATAATACATATACCTATATACCTATCTACCTTATACCATCCCGTGTAGAAATTTGGTCATGGCCCAAACAGGGCCCAGGCTTGGCAAAACTAGGCCCTGGCCTGGCGATCTAGCCTGGGCCAGGCTCGATCGCCCAGCTTGGCCCAGGCTTGGCCCTAGTTTATTATCCATTCCTAGCCATTTTTAATTTTTAAATTAAAAGTCGAAATTAAGGAGAAATTTTTTTATTCAAATTTAAAGTTAACAAATGAATATGTAATATTTAAAAATCGAAAAAAAATGAAAACGTCAATTCAAAAAGTCACTCATTCGATTTGCGCGTCCTAAATTTCTACCACCTTTCTGCGTCATCATCATCCATATACTATAATTTTTTAATTTACGTCCGTCATTTTTGTTTTATAAATCTAAGTCTTAAACATAATTACATAAATTAACAACATTTTTACACTTGATAATTCGACGAAAAAGTTTTCTCAATTTGAGGTTAGAAGTTACGTGTAATCTTAATGTAAAAATATTATTTAGAATTAATATAAGAACTTACTTGCACTTTCACCGCGTGAATATGGGATTCTGACGAGTGCTCGATGCCTCTGGTCTTTTAGAGTGCTTTTTATTTGTGGCATTTTTATCAATTTAACTTCAATGATGATTCGTATTTTGTTCATCGACCAGCATCAATCAGCAGCATCACTACTATTCTCAATCACTCACACAAAATTTATAAGTTCAGTTTGGCTCAAACTATCACTCAAACTACTGGTTAAGATACTTTACGAATTTTTATTTATACCAAATTTGCCACTTTGTAAAGATTTACACTCAACAATCGCAAGTAACAAGGAAACAAAGAGAATAGTAGTACGCCATCTGTCGTCAATTTTTGGAACTTTGACACTAGCTGGGCCCAAGCTTGAGCCATTGCAAAATTCGAGCTAGATCCAGGCTAGGGGCCCCCAGCCTGGCCCAAGTCTGGAACCGGGAAGAAACTTGGCGATTTCTGCACGGGAGAATGCCCAGAGGTAGACCGCCGAAAGAATGGTTAGAATCTGTAAATGAGACATTGATCCGAAGAGACATAAGAAGTCATAGGAACAGAAGAGCTTGCATGAAGAAATGCATGGACGTAAAGGAAGCTAGAGTAGTATGCCAGGACAGAAATGTGTGGCGACAAATAGTTTATAAGCAGAGTGACAATAGAGTGAATGATGCCTGAAACAAAGACCTTGGATACTAATTGGCCCAAGTGGGGAACCATACATAACAATTTTGTGAGGCTCCTCACTTGGGGTGATCGCTAGAGAGATTGATCAGCAACCTGGGTCGGAGCAGTGTTGCGGAGTGAACGTGTTATTTGAATAAATAACACGAAAACTCCAGATCAATCTAAAATATCTATACCATAACACATATACCTACATACCTATCTACCTTATACCATATAACGACCTACTTTACACCTATATACCTATCCCACTACTTTCCAACCGATCAAGTCACGCCTACCCCGAAAGGGAAATGGCTTAATGGTATAATAATAATAATAATAATAATATAACGACCTACTTTACACCTATATACCTATCCCACTACTTTCCAACCGAGCAAGTCACGCCTACCCCGAAAGGGAAATGGCTTAATGGTATAATAATAATAATAATAATAATAAATACTCCACTTTACTTAATTCAATCAATTTTAAAAATTTTTTTCAAGTTTTTATTTAAATGATCCTGAGTTTCAATTGATAAAATGATCAAAGGATTGAAATATTTCAATGCATTTTCTTTAATTCCTTGGTATTTTCAAAAGCTTCAAAAAATTTTGATAATTTAAAAAGATTTCAAAGGATTTGAGATATTTTAGGTTATTTAAAAAGATTTCAAAGGATTTGAGATATTTTAGGTTATTTAAAAATATTACAAGTAATTTTCAATTGATTTCAGTAATTTAATGGGATCTGGAATATTTTCGTGTATTTTAAAAGATTTCCAGACATTTTAAGAGCTTCCAATTCATTTGGATTCTCTGGAATTGTTTTGTAGTCATTAATCACTTGTTTCGTTAGAAATTAGTAGGATTTCAAAGATTTTCAGTTTTTCTTCAAATCACCCAGAATTCTTTTAAATTTTTGGAAGTTTTCTTGAATTTTTTCAATTGGCTTTAACTCTTCTAAATTCACTAAATTCTATTGAATTCAACGGATTCTAACAATTTTCTAAATTTTCAATTTAATTGATCCATATGTCTTTTAACCTCACCTTTAATTCGCAGGCATTTCATCAAATTCTTTTGAATTCCCTTGCATTTTTCTAAGCTTATTTCAAATTTACAGAATTCAATTAAGTTTTTTTTAATATTTTGAAAGTGCTTCCAATTCATTTGAATTGTTTGGGTTTAGCTTGAATTGTTATGAAGTCTTATGAATTTGTTATACTTTGAGCGCGAAAAAAGTACCCTTTGTTCCCTAAATTTTATCCCAGAGGGACTATGTGAGGCCTATGTTTGTTTTTAAGAAATTATATGTACTTGATATTTGTAGATAAAATATTCCTTAAATTTTGGAATTTGGCAAGTTTTTACGTTAAACAGTATCACATTTTTGAATTAAGCTGGGTTCAAATTGCAAATGTTTGAAATTAAACACCAACATTTTAAATCAGTCAAAATGCAATCAAATCCAATTTTTTGTTCGAAAACTAATTTGAAACTAAATAGTATATTGCGTGACGAGGGTCGAAAGGCAACGTTTGCACGAGTGTGAAGTTAGCCCGAGCGAAGCGAGGGCTGATATCACACGAGTGAAAGCGTTGCCTCGACCCGAGTCATGCATACAATTTTTCATCATATCGATAATCGAAAAGTCGACTTGAGATGACTGTGGAGCGGGTCGACAATCGAATTTTCAACCCGCTCCACAGGCGTCGGAAGTCGAATTTTCGATTGAGGTATGATGAACAATGTTTTTGTAGTCTTTGGTACTTTAAAACTTTTTTTTTGTTGAAATTAGTGAAATCAAATTGGTTGTAATAAGTGTAATTTATGAAAGCACGAAATTTTGAATATGAAAAATTTTAAATTAAAAGATTCAGAATTAAAATATTGAATACTAAAACTCCTTCAAAATGGTACAAAAACTAAATGTTGCTAATACATACATCTTTAAAATTTGGGAACTGAATTTTTTAAGTTGAAATCAAATCAATTCTTTCATTCAAAAAACATAATAGTTCAAAATGTCTTTCTAGTCTATGATATTTTACAACTTTTTCAATTAGTGTAATAAAATTTAGTGTAATAAGTGTTATTTCTAAAAGCACCAAATTTTGAATCTAAATCATTTAAAATCGAAAGATTTAAAATTATAATATTGTGGACTAAACGTAACTTAAAAATAAAATTGATGTCTAAACGTTCCTAAGCAATATTAATAAAAAAAAAACATTTTTATTGTAAATGACCTATTAAAATTGGGAAATAATTCTCTTCTTTACATTTTTCTACCTCACTGGTAGCGGCAAACAAAAAAATTATTGCTACTGACAATAATATTTCTGTAAAAATTCTACATGATTTCGGTTTTATCTTATGAAGTGAACTTTAAGTTTTGACTTTTGAACATTTCAAATTATTTCGAAAAAGAACCTGGAAAATGATAGGACAATTTTTCCAATTTTGCAGAATTTTAACAAATTTTAGGAAAAACCAATTGTTTCAACAGATATTCAGAAGTTTTGAAAAGATTATAAAATAATTTACATCTTGAGAATTTTTAATTTTTTAAATTAAAAGACTTAAAAGTAATTTTAAGTTTGAAAAGTTTTCTAAAAATTTCAAACAAAATGTAGATTTAGGAAGATTAAAAAAAATAGAAGCTGTTTAAGAATTGTAAAAGGTTTCAAGACTATAAGAAAACTTTATTAAGATTCCTGGAAAAATTTGAAATAATTTTTCAATTTTAAAATTAATTTTTATAGAAAATTCCAACAGATTTCAAAAGGTTTCTAAAAATGTCGAAAACAAATGTGGAAAATTTTAAGGCAATTTTTTCAATTTCGAAAGATTTTTTCCAATTTTAAGAAAAATTGGATTCAGTTAAAAATATAATTAGGAATTTTAGAAGCTTTGAAGAGATTAAAAATATTTCAAACTTTAAAAGGTTTCTGAAAATTTATAAAATAATTTTAAGTTTCTTCCAAACTTTCAAATATCTTAAATATCCTTTAAACGGACCACATTTTCTCTAAATTTTGTAAAATCCTGTAATAAAAAAGAATTTCATCAAACTTTTCTAGTTTGTTTTTCAATAAATTTTAAAAACTCTTGAATTATAAAATTAAATTTTTTTTATTGTAACGCTCAATTATTTGAACATATAAAATGAAAGCTATGGAGACTTTTTAATTAACCAAATTTTTATTGAATGCACTTCTACTGCAAAAAAACATTAGTTCAACTTTTATAAATTGTACAGTTCAATGATTCAGATTCAGATAACAAAATATAGATCCACGTTATCGCTTTCAAAGCTGTACAGTGTACACTGAAGAATGAATCAATAAATTTGTAAATTCTCTAAATTATTTCATTTGAAGCAATTTTAAGCTAGAAACAATTAAGAGTTGAACGATTAACATTTTTTTTTAAATAAACACTTTTAAATTCGAGTTTAAATTAGAAAGTACATCATATTTTCAGTAGTTTCAAATAAATATTAATTACTGATACCAACGGCGATACCACGCTGAAAAAACCAGTTCTCGTTAGATCATTGAAGTTAAGCAGTGTTGGGCGCAGTTAGTTCTTGGATGGGTGGCCGTTCGTGAATACTGCGTGCTGTTGGCCCGTCGTGGGTGTGGTGAGCCCACACTTGTAGTTATTTACTAAAAGAAACTATCCACCTAGAAACACTACCCGAATCGGGTAGTGTGACGCCTACCCCGAAAGGGAAATGGCTTAATGGTATACATACATACTGATTGAATTTCTGTTCAATTCTTATTCATGCATACAAACTTGTTTTTGCTTTGAAATATTTTTAAATATTATCTATAAATTATTTTTTCCGAATGAAAAATAATGTTTCGAGGAATATCAAGAAAAAAATTTGATTACCTTAGAACCTTTCAAAATCCTAAAATAAGCTTCAACATTTTATTTCATAATCCTTTAAGAAACTTCAACATTTTTTTCAAAAATCTTCAAAAATCTACATATTGTTTAAAATTTGATGAAATCTTTTCAACTTTTAAATCAATCTGGAAATTTTTCTCAAACATCTAAATATCTTTTGAATGGATTCAAATTCTTCCTAAAATATTTCTAAAATCCTGCAAAATAAAAAATTTTTCATTAAAACCGTCCAGATTATTTTTTGACAATTTTGGGAATCTTTTGAATTCTTACAAAATATTTTCTTAAAATTGATTTTTCAAAATAAAGAATCATCTTCCATTTCACCAGGACTCTTGAAAACTTTTTTTTGTAAACCTTTCACAATTCTTAAACATCTTCTGATTGCTGCGCATTGTTATGGATAAGAGACGTATATTGTATAGAATGTACATATATGTAAAGGAAATCTTTTGAAGGTAGCTTTATATATGGATATAATAATAATAATTACACTTACTTTGTATTAAAAGAATTTATTAGAAGATAAATATTGTATATAATTACATGAAATTTAATACTTTATTTTCATTTACATCCACATTTTGTTAGATTGATGATGGTTATGGAGTAGGGTGGTCAAAAAAATTTTTTTTCGAATTTTTATGGGGACACCCCTCAAATTTGTTGGAATCCGCACAAAAATAAATGCGTTTTTTTTTTTGTTTTAAAAAAAAATTATATTTAGGGGTGGCGCAAGCCCCATGAAGTTCAACATGTATTTCCCATAAGAAAAAAAGACGTTTTTGTAAATCTTATTCAGAATCCTCAATATTATCTCAATCGAGTTGAAACTCAACATTTCTCTTCGAAATTAGCCATAGAATACGAATAAAATATCACTTTTCAAATATCACCCCCATAATTCTGTTTTATAGGGTCCCAAAGAAGCCCCATAAGTGAAAAAATGAGTTTTACGAGTTTTTGGCGCTAATTATGATTTTTTTGCAGTTTTTTTTAATGCGAATTGTTTCTAATACATAAAATATGACTTTATACTGAATATCATATATTTTAATGAATTGTTTAAACAATTTATTATTGTTTTTAGCAATTTTCTCATAGAATGGAGTTAGAAAGACGCGGTTTTTTCCACAAATTTTGCATTTTTTGTCCAATTTTCAACTAGAGGGAAGGGACAGTTCATCAATGTTAACAATAGTGATCGTTTAAACAATTTATAATTATGATTAATAATATTATATTTGAATAATGCTAGAAAGATGCGGTTTTTTTCCGGCTTTTTGTCCAATTTTCATCTGTAGTGAAGTAATAATAAATTTAAGTTAACCAAATAATTGCTTAAACCATTTATGAAAATTATTAATAATATTATATTTGAATAATGCTAGAAAGATGCGGTTTTTTTTTAATTTTTGATTTTTTGTCCAATTTTCATTTAAAGTGAAGTAATAATAAATTCACGTTAAAAAAATAATTGTTTAAACCATTTATTATAATTATTAATAATATTATATTTGAATAATGCTAGAAAGATGCGTTTTTTTTTAAATTCCTGGCTTTTTGTTTAATTTTCATATGGAGTGAAGTGATAATGAATTCAAGTTAACAAAATAATCATTTCAACAATTTATTATCATTGTTGATAGTATTCTCTTTGTTTAATTGGTAGAATGTTGTGGTTTTTTCTGAAATTTTCCACTGTTTGTCTATTTTCTATTAGGCGTGTCTTGATAATTAATTAGATTTAGTAAAAATAATTGTGTAAACAAATTATTATTGTTTATGACTATCTTCATCTATATCAATTGCGCTTGATAGTTGCGGTTTTCCGGAAATTTTCACCTTCATGTCCTTTTTTCACTTAGAGAGGTAATAATTAATTAAAGTCAATAAAAAAGTTGTTCAAACAATTTAATATTATTCTGAACTAACTTTTCTTAGATAAGTGCTAGAAAGTGGCGGTTTTTTCTTAAATCTTTCACTTTGCGTCGCCTTTTTATTGATGAACAAGTAATAAGTCAGGCACAACAAAAATGATTTTCCGCACTCTAAGAAAAAGTCTATTAACAGTAAAATTAGGTTCCTTTCAGAATGCGTCCTTTGAAATTAAGCAGATTTCTTTTGTCCATCAATGGAATCGTTTCACTGTTCAAAGACTTATCCGTTAAATGCAAAACAGAAGTAGTTTAACTGATGAACGATTTCTTTTGAATTTGAAAAGAATTCCTTTAACTATTAAAGGATTTCATTTGTTGGCTGGCGGAGAAAGTGCGCATGTGCGTGAGTAAATTTGTTCACTGCATGATTGATTTATTAATTGATAAAGTGAGTGAAAAAGCGTGCGAAATACTGTAGAATATGGATTTCTGGAAAAAATTAGGAATCCCAGATAGTGACGCGAAAACTTTGGAAGGTATGTGTACTGAAAGAACAATTTTTGATCAGCATAACCTCACTTTTCATTGATTTTAACGCTTTTGACAATCGAAGTAGACATTTTTTTTATTGCTTTTGACAATCGAAAGTTCGTACGGCATTCTTTGTGAAATGATTTTGTGGAGCGTCGATTTTATATCGATTTTATATTAACATTCACCAAAGTTCGGTTTCTGTACATTTCTTACGCGTAATAGTATGCAATAAGTTTTCTTTTAACATTCAAATTATTCCTTCTATTGTCCGACAATAGATTTCACTTCAAGATCAAAGGAAATCCTTTCACAGTTAAAGGATAGCATTCGAAACTACAATCCTTTAACTGCAAAAGGATTTCCTCTCATGCCAATTTTGAATGGAAAATCCTTTAATATAAAATGGAATCGTTTGACAGTCAATAGTCTGTTTTTTGAGTGCGAAAGGTATTGTTGTTTTAAGTGAATTATTTTTGCTCTTTTCACAATGCTTAAAAAAAATTGATTTGAAGAAAAAAAGCTATTTTACACGAAAGGCAGAAATCAATATTAAATTGTTCAAACAACTTTTTTGTTAACTTTAATTAATTATTACCGCTTTAAGTGCAAAAAGGACAGAAAAGTAAACATAGCCGAAAAACCGCAACTATCAGGCGCAATTGATATATATGAAGATAGTCATAAGCAATAATAATTTGTTTGAACAATTATTTTTGCTCAATCTAATTAATTATTAAGTCACGCCTAATGACAAATAAACAAACAGTTGAACATTTCAGAAATGAAATGAAAATTAAAATGAAAATTAAACAAACTAGCTGTGAATTCGATCTCGAGTGTTTCCAATTTGTTTGTATTTATAATTATATGGTGCTCATTTCACGAGCACTAAGCTTCCCGTTAGCAAATGTATTTGCTTCCTCATAGAGGAAGCATTAGTTATTTTTTTCAATAATAGACAAACCGAAGTCTTCATTTTGCTCAATTTAAAAATAGAAATTTACCAAAAATGAAAAATTACAGAATAATACAAAAAATGTTTTAAATACAAAGACAAATCAAATCTTGCGTTCGAAATAATAATTTTTTGAGCTGGAAAAGGGAAAGGAAAAGTTCTGTCCCACCCTATCCCTTTCCCAGCTTTATGATTTCTTCACAAAAACTGTCATAATATTACTCTATTTGAAAATATATGATCAAAAAGTCTTCTCTATTCATACGTCAACTTTAAATTATGTCGATGAAAAAAGTTTTTCTGTTTGAAACTGATGATTCAGATATTATAAATGAGCAGAACTTTCCTAATCTTTGATAAAGTGTATTATTATTATTATTATAGATCAATCGATTTGCCTCGAATCAAGAGATTTTTTCCGTTCTTGCATCAATTTTGAATTATGTCACTGAAAAAAGTTTTACTATGAAAAACCGTGTTTTCAAATATTATGCAATTTCTCAATTTCCATACTCTTCAATAAAATGTAATAATATTATAGGTCAATCGATTCGTCTGGAATCAACACATCTTTTCTGTTCTTGCATCAACTTTGAATTATGTTAATGAAAAAAGTTTTACTATAAAAAAACGATTTTCAAAATATATAAATTACCATAACTTCCCTAGTCTTTGATAAAATGCGTTATTATTATAGGTCAATCGATTCGTTTCGAACCAAGGAATCTTTTATATTCTTGCATCAACTCTGAATTATGCTGATGAAAAAAAAGTTTTACTATAAAAAACCGATTTTCAAAATATATAAATTACCATAGCTTCCCTACTCTTCAATAAAATGTATTAATATTAGAGGTCAATCGATTCGTTTCGAACCAAGGAATCTTTTATATTCTTGCATCAACTTTGAATATTTTTTCAAATATTAATTTCAAATATTATGCATTACCATAGCTTCCTTACTCTTCAATAATATTTATTAATATTATAGGTCAATTGATTCAACTCGAATCAACACACCTTTTCTGTTTTTGCATCAACTTCAAATTATGTTAATGAAAACAGTTTTACTATAAAAAACCGATTTTCAAAATATATAAATTACCATAACTTACCCACAATTTGATAAAATGCATTAAAATTATAGGTCAATCGATTCGTTTCGAACCAAGGAATCTTTTGTATTCTTGCATCAACTCTGAATTATGCTAATGAAAAAAGTTTTACTATAAAAAACCGATTTTCAAAATATATAA